>CM053573.1:70529594-70696192 GCA_028646485.1 Cryptoprocta ferox
TGGTCTCTCCGGGGCACAGCGCGCTCTCCCTGTGTTGGGCTCGGGGGCTCCTTTCCCCTTTACCACCGGGACCCGCCCGTCCCCTAATTTCCCAGATCACAGTCACTCACTCAGGCATCTTTGAGGTTGTCTTCTTTCTGGCGTCTGTTTCTTCTTTCCCCCACTTGCAAATCCAAGTTTTATCCCTTCAGTCCTTCTCCGTTCAATCCATACGGGCGTGCGCGGATTACAAAGCTCCCTGCTTCTCCGCCATCTTGCCCGCTCCTCGATTCATTTGTTAAATTTGATGCCATAACCCAGATGTTAACTAGAACTATCCTTCCGTGATGATTTAGATAAAAGTGATTCAAACTACATTCAATAGATTGCAGGAAGTCCAATGTCTTCTCCAAGATTTCTACACATTCTATAGGAGATTTAGGTTCTCATGGACACATCTGACTCAGTCTTTTGCGTCCTCTAAATCAGGATTTCTCAACCTTGACATTTTATGCTGGACAATTTTTTCTTGTGGGTGGCTGTCTTGCACATTGGAGGAATTTTGGCAGCCTTCCTGACTTCTGCCCACTGGATGCTAGCAGCTACTCTGTCCTAGTTATGATAATCAGAAGTGTCTCCAGACATTGCTAAATGTTGCCACAGGGGCAAAATCACTTCTAGTTGGGAACCACTATCCTAAATTAGTTCAGTGTAGGAATTGACACATGTTGTCCCTGTTGTCACCAAGTCAACATAGGCATGGTACTCAAACATTTTTCTTAATTTCCACTTTTTTTTAAGTCACAAATGTATTTCTACTGGTAGTAAATCTGATGGAAATTCTGGGGAAATTGAGAGATTTTCATCATGACTATGCAACCAATAAGAATCTGTTAGGTGCCCATGTTCTTAAAAACTTCTCTTGGTCATTTTGTCTGGCCTCTGACCATGTTGCTAGCCCCTCCTTGGTTTCTCTTCCCTTATCTGTTTACCCTCTCTATTCTCTGTTCTTCCCTACTTCCAAATTTGTGTCCATTTTCAATTCAGTGCTTTAGTTATATCATTTTACTTCTCTGTGCCAACTCATCTCCTTAGGGTCTCACTTTCCACCCCTAATTGGTGAATCAAGGTATTTTTCTAAACAAAAAGATGCCTCTCCCATAGTAATTCTGAAACTATTATGATAATTAAACTTGAATCTTTTTGCAGTTCTCACTTATAAGCTCCCTCCATGTAGCCATAGTAGTATTAACCCCCTTTCAATAGATAATGAGGAAGGAAGCTATTTTCATTATCTATTGCAGCATAACAACCGACCAAAACTTAGTGGCTTAAAATAATAACCATTACATCATATCTTTCTTCAAATGGCATATATACATGGTTAGCTTAGATTCCTCCAGCAGGCTATGCCTGGACTAGTTCACTTTCTATATGGTGGCTCAGGGTTCCTGGAGGAAGGGAGAGTTTTATGTAACAGGAAGAGAGAGTTGCCAGTCTCTTGAGCCTTGAGCCTTTAGTGTCCCTTTTGACATATGGGTCAAAGTAGTCACAGAGTCTGTCAGATTCAAGTCAAAGTGTGGTATCTTTATTTTACCATGGTACCTACACCCTCTGGCCAACAAATTTTTGACATTACTCCTTCATGCCAATTACCCTCTTCTCCTCCCAGGACCCCTCCAAAGTTCCATTCCATCAGACTCAGACTTGAGGTCTAGGTTTTTGATGCATCAGAGAACTAGAAAAAAGAGCTAAGAGAGCCTGGTGCTCTGAAAGATGAGGAATAAGTGCATATCAAGAAGAGAGTGGTTAGTGGGGTTAAAGATCAAGTAACAGAGACTGAGGAGAGGAGAGCTTTGGCCAATGGAAGGCTTGGGTTCCTTACTCTCCTTCACTGTGGTGGTGATGCTGGGAGCCAGAGACCTTATTTATTTCCCTTATGATACATAATTTTCTTTTCCTGATGACATAGAATATGTTTCTTCCAGAATTTCAGAAAATATGGAAAATTATAAAAAAGAAAGTATAATGCATAGATAACCCCTGAAACCTTGCATTGATTTCTCTATTCTTCATATACACATGCATACTTACATATGCATGTATATATGAGCATGTGTGTATACATATTTATTCCTTTTTACTCCCATGCTTCCTCTGATTGTTCAATCATCAGCAAGACTTTTATCTATGTACTTAGAGTAAGGTCACAGCAGGAATGTGAAGAGAAAGGAAGGAGACAATTATAAGTATTTACATTTTCTACATAGACTTGAAATTCCTGTAAGAGACATTACTTAGAGAAAAAAGATTTCTGAGTCTCCAAGTTTGCCTTTGGGGACAAAAGCTCAATTTTATCTTTGTAAATAATAGACTTTGGAAGCATGAGTGATGTAGGAGCCAATTTTCCTGCCATGGATTTGCTAGAAATGTCACAGCTAAGGAAGGAGAGATTTGGAAGGTATGGTTGAGTTTGGCGTTGGTCTAGGTCTCACAGACACTGCCATACTTTGCAGAATAATAGAAGTCCTACAGTGGTGGGGCTGGGACCTCAAGCAGAGGACTATATACTGATTCCCGGGGAGATCTGAGGGGGCAGTGATGATGGCACAGAAGTCCCTCGTGCTCACACATCAAAGCAGTAGTGACGAAATGGGCAAAACAAGGCAAGTCTAGCTGGAGAGCTCACCCCAAGTTGCCTGTGGCCAAGGAGGCTTGGGAAAGTGCCCTAGAGTTTCATTCGCTCCAAAGGTGTAGAGAAGGACTGAGAGAAGGCAGAGAGAAAATTCATGATGGAGCCACAAGTGTTTCAGTAGAGGCAAGCCCAGCACATGCAAACCACCAGATAAGCAAAGACAAGTGATGGCTCAACCTATGCCAGGGAATGACAGAGGGTGAGGAAGGACCGGCCTTTCCTCGCTCTGTGCTGCCACACTCCAGTGAACAGAGGGGCCAATCTAATGGAAGGAGGAGGCAAGAGGTAGATCCTTTAAATGATCGTTTAAACAGCAAGTGCTGAAGAAAACCCTGGTGTGACTTGAACCACCTCATAGCTAACCAGATCCATTTTTGACCATCAGCAAAATGAGGGAGTAAAGCAAAAATTAAGGTGAGATTTAAACAAAAATAGTTACAGTTTCTGCACACTGTGACCTGAGAAATGTGTGCCATTGTTTGTGTATACATGGTGATTAACATTATTCCCTGAAGTTTTGATCACACTGTTGGTGGAGTTTTACTAAACATTATATCATGAACAATTTAACTGTGCCATTAAATATTCTTAGGAATGCCTTCATTGAGTGTATAATAGTCCAATATACAGAGACCCTGTTCCTTCCTTCTCCTTCCTTCCTTTCTTCCACAACTACCCCACCGTGAAACACTTTGTTTCAAATTGTTCATTGTTATAGGTAACATTTTTTTTTAATGTTTTAAATCTTTTTCTGTAACTTGCATTAATTTCCTGGGGAACAGTTTCCAAAAGTGAATTTACTGGGGGAAGGTACATAATATTTTTATGGCTTCTCATTCACATTGTCAAACTACCCCCGGCCTAACTTTGCCTTTCACATTCCCACCAGCCAGTTCCCTCACACAAATGTGTCTTTTCTCAGAGACAACTCAGGAAGGTAAAGTTCTGCGTAAATGTACCAAGTGGGGTCTGGTCCTAGCAGATTAAAGGCCCTGAATATATTTTGACTCTTGTCTGGACTTTGAAACATCAAAAGTGAGTAGCATTCTAGACTGTCCTTTGCCACTAAATGTATATAAAATATTAAGCCACTAGAGGGCAGAGTTATCTCACTAAACCAAGGATATTTTTGTTGTTTGGTTGGGTTTTTTTTGTAGAGCCCAAGCCAGTTCATAACATCAATCTAGATCAAAATTCTGACATTGCCATCAAGGTGGCTTCAATTATTTTAACAAGGTGACAAACAGAGGCAGGGATGCTATAAATTTAAACCAGGCAGTTCCCAATTACTGTAATAAACACATTGTATTCACACTGCTTTTTAAAGACTGAACTTTAAATTTTTAAAGATTATTTATTTATTTTGAGAGAGAGAGATAGTGTGAGTGGAGTAGAGGCAGAGAGAGAGGGAGAGAGAAGGAATCTGACAGCATGGAGCCCGACGCAGGGCTTGAACTCATGAAATTGTGAGATCATGACCTGAGCCGAAATTGAGTCGGATACTTAACTGCTGAGCCACCCAGGAGCCCTGAACTTTTAATTTTAGAACAGTTTTCAATTTACAGAAAAATTGTGAAAATATTGCATACAGACTTCCCATATGCCCCAAACCCAGCTTCTCCTATTGTTAACCTCTTGAGGATTGTACATTCATTACAACTAAGGGACCAATATTGACACATTACTATTAAGTAAAATCTATACTTTATACAGATTATCTTAGTTTTAGCCAATGTTCTCTACTGGTTCCAGGAAACCACGTTATATTTAGTTGTTACATCTCCTTAGGCTCCTCTTGGCTGTGACAGTTTCTGAAGCTTCCCTTGTTTTTGAGGACCTCGACAGCTCTGAGGAGTACTGAGCAGGTATTGTGTAGAATGTCCCCCTACTGGGATTTGTCTGAGGTTTTTCTCACCGTTCGACTGGAATTATGAGTCTGGGGGAGGAACATCACAGAGGTAAGGTGCCAATCTCACTTCATCATACTGAGGGCACATACTACCAACACGATTTATCACCGTTGGTGTTGGCCTCCATCACCTGGCTGAGGGAGAGTGTGTCATGATTCTCCAGCACAGTTACTCTTTTTTTTCCTCTTTCTATACTGCACTCTTTGGTAGAAAGTCTCTATGTGCAGCCTACACGTGAGTGGGGAACTATGTAACCCTCCCTGGGGCAGGTGGCAGTATCTACAGAAATAATTTGGATTCTTCTGTGTAGGAGATTTCTCTCTTCTCCCCTATTTATTTATTCTTTATTTACATCAGTGTGGATTCATGGTTATCTATTTTATACTTTGGGTTATAATCCAAATCCAATTTTTATATTTTCTTGCTCAGACTGTTTTAGTGTTGGCCATTGGGGGCGGTCTCCAGTTGCTTCAATACCTTCTTGATATATCCCTACCATTGTTGTGTTTTGTTTTGTTTTTGTTTTTGAGCCCTTCCTCACCTTCTGGCATATAAGAGGCTCCAGGCTCATCTTGCGTATTTGCTGCTCTAGTCCTAGAATCAGTCATTGTTCCAAGGAGCCCTGGATCTTTTTATTGGAAAATGGTATTGGAAACACAGATCTGAGGGCTAGCTTTATGTTCTCTCATGTATGCATCTTGTACATTTTTATTCTTCCAACAGCACTGTGAAGTCATTAGACCTGTTTTATAGGTGAGCAATCTTTGCAGCCTTGCACAGTCTCCCCCACTTAGCTGTAGAGCCTGGCTAATGTCTGGATTTGGGGTGACTACAAATCCATGTTTTTTCGCTATGCCCAGAAATAATGGCTAAAGCAGAGTGTCCATTATTGCATGCAATTGGGTGAATGATTTTGCCTTTACTTTTACTATTTTCCCCAGAGAGAGAAGCCGCTTTTGTCATGGAGTCAGTTGTTTGCCAAAGCTCTTTGGTGGTGCTTGAGGTGCTCCCATTTTTACAGAGCGCACACACCACTGTGGACCCAGGATCTCAGACAGGCTGCCTTGCCCAGGCTCATGTGATCAGAGGAAGCAGAGTCTCTGGGGGACCCTAGGCAGGCTATGAACAGCACCAGGGCCAATTAGGTTTGGGAGAGGCAGGGACTGGAGGGGAGAAAGGAAACAGAGGACATTACGGAGATGAAAAATTCTGGAAGAAGGAGACATCCTAGAGGAAAAGAGAAGGCTTACTGCAGCGTAGCTAAATCTCCATTTCTCAAGCAGTTCAGGGAGTTCAGCGTGTCCTTAATGAGGATTCATTTCCTGCCACCAAGTGAAATGCACAGCTTCTTTATGTGGGTCTTTTCTGTGCAATTGGAATAAACTTGCATTCCATTTCCAACTCCATATCCTTGGGAGTCATATTAACTTCTAGCTCATTGGCCCCTTCAGAGAGAATGATACTGTGAAGCTCTCAATGGGGGCAAGCAAGAAACTTGGTCTGTAGTAGAGGTTAAGTAGACATTAAAGAAGTTATGCTATAGCAAACTCTATGTTTAATAAATTTATTTTTTTCTGATTATGACATTAAAGTATGTTCATTGTGGAATAATAGATGATACAAACAATGGAATAAAGCAAAGATACCACTAGAGACATTCACTGTTAGGGTTTTGCTCTGCTTCTTTTCCTTTTTTTCTTTGTCTTTTTCTTTGTCTCTTTTTCTCTTATCTATGCATCCATGGATAATATTTGGCTTGTGCTGCATATAAAATTTTGCATCTTGCTTTTCACTTAATATTCAGTTACCTTTCCCACATTGTTAAATATTCCTAAAAATATGACGTCTGATAGATGCATTATCCTCCATCAAATTGGATATATTCAGTTAGAACTGTATGCTGTGATGGATTTTCTTATACATTCATTTTGAGTATAGCCAAAAATATTCCCTCTGGAGCAATTTCTAGAAGTGGAATAGATCTGGAAGTGGTGATAATGGAAGTGTCTACCTCATAGAGTTGATGACAGGAAAATGAAGAGAGGTAAGTTAGCTGACGCGAGAGTTTGGTACAGGCAAGCATTCAATGAATGTTGGGGTTGCTATTATTAATATATTCCGCTTGATAAATACTAACAAATAGTCTTCCAGAAAACTCCTTTTCATTCTTAACATGAGCATGTTATCAAATACTTTAATAGTAATTGAAACTATTGTGAACCATAACACTAGGCTTTGTGAATGACATCTGGGATAAGAAATGGGGTCTTGGCCAAAGGGGTTGAAGAAATTAGCAGTAGACCTGCCAAAGAGGGGGGTTGAAGGGGTGAGAAAGATCTTGGAAAGGAGTGGTGAGACAAATATCATCACTGGATCTAATGGGAATGTGACCAGGGCTCATGCTGGGATGCTGGGTATACACATGCGGATGTGTGCATGCACGTGTGTGTGTGCGACATCGTGACATCGGTTTGGGGCTGCACACCAAGGAGCAGTCACAGATTACTGAGGACAGAATATAAGCTAAATGGGGTCGCCAGTGCTTTGAGGAGGGAGGCAGGCCAGCTGCTGTCCAGAGACATGGAATGTTTAGTTGTGGAGAATGTAAAAGCTGGAGACCATCTGTTCTATCACAAAGGTTAGAAAGGACAAAGCAAAGCCTGGAGATTCAAAATTAAAGATAATCACTGAAGTAGTAAATTCTAATAAATGAAACTGGAATTGAGGGCAGTAGCAAAAAGAGTAGGTTAAGAAACAAAGGCAAGTGATTGCTTCCAGAGAACTACTGTCTGAAACACATCTGTGTTACCTGGAGGGGAAGACAGAGCTTTGACTTGTTCCCATCAGCATCTGCAAGGGCTTGTGGTTTGAAAACTCAAGCATTCCCTCCTGACTGCCCTCACCTCCATGACCTCACAGATGTTCAATCATGATGGCCTCATGACCTGCCTCAACTAAGGGCTTTACAATGTCACAAAGATGGGGCAAATAATATCAGTTCTTTGTACAGATGAGGAAACTGAGTCTCAAAGCAGAGAAGAGTCTTGGTCAAGGGCACATGATGAAGGAAGAAGAGACAGGAAGTGGATGGGTTCCTACCTCCTATTCCAAAATAATTGACTATTTCTTTTTAAAATGTTTTAAACTTTTATTTATTTTTGAAAGAGAGAGAGAGAGAGAGAGAATCTGAAGCAGGCTCCAGGCTCTGAGCTTTCAGCATAGAGCCCAACGTGGGGCTCGAACTCACAAGCCCCAAGATCATGACCTGAGCCAAAGTCGGACATTTAACCAACTAAGCCGCCCAGGTGCCCCATAATTGACTATTTCATAGCATTTGATGTGCAAGCTACCAGTCACCAGATGCCAGCAGAGTGCCAGCTGGGGAAGGTGCCCTGTGCTGGGAGGGAGGTGGCATGGGAGGGGGAAAAGAAGGCTGGGACACCACATGACAGAGTGGGGCCTCTGAGGGGGACTTGGACTGGAGCTCCTTCCCATGCCAAGATAATCTGGTTCTGAATTTCTCTCATTTAAAAGGCTGGGTAGAGCACATGGGTGGCTCAGTAGGTTGAACACCCAACTCTTGGTTTCAGCTCAGGTCATGATCTCACGGTCTGTGGGATCGAGCCCTGCCTAGGGCTTCACGCTAAAGGAAGGACCCTGCTTGCGATTCTCTGTCCCTCTCTCTCTCTCTCTGCCCATCCCACCTCAAAATAAATGAATAAACTTAAAAAAAAATAAAAATAAAATAAAAGTCTGGGGTTGCCCTCATTAGCGAGACTGGCAGAGGTCGGCTATGATTCTTCCTGTTTTCTGTGCTCTCTGATGGCCTTTCAAAGTTCCTGGGAAACTCAGGACTGCAAAACTGTCCTCCCTTATATTAAACTGCCCCTTCTAATATTAAGAGCTTCTCAGAAGTCAGAGCACTCAATAGCAACAGCAGTGTTTACCACTTACTGACCCTGTGCTAAGCACTTCGTATGTTTTTTCTCTCTCTCCTAGCCTCTTATCAACTCCAAAAGATAAGAGGGCAAGAAATTTGTTCTCAATCACACTGACCAGAGTGGCAAGGCAATAATCGGAGCCGAAGCTATGTGACATTAAGGCTAATACTCTTTTTTTGCTTTATTGACTTACAATTGAATTACAATCAACTGAACATATATAACGTGCAAAATATGTCAGGGAGACACCTGTGAAGCCATCCCCACAATCAAGAGAACTGAAGCCCTTACTCTTAACCAGCTTCTACTTGTAGTATCAAGCCCATCCTTCTACCTGAAGAGCAGTCAGATATTTGAAGAGACCAACTTGTGCTTTCAAAATGTCCTATTCCTTGAGATAAGCACCTTCATAAGTTTCTGCAAATGCATTTCATAGTACACAGTGGAGTTTCTTTTATCAGCTTGTGAACCCTCCCGGAGGGATTTTGCCTAGGTAATTGGATACTTAGATGGTTCTCCAATCTGTCAAAAGCCATGCAAGCTTTTGTCCTGAAGCCTATAAGCTGGGACCGGGCCTGCAGGTGGCAGGCAATGGGGCCCAATGCAAGCCCCGGGTAGGCAGGCGGGCCAAGGTTGGGAGCTCTCCCGCTTAGTAGGTCCTGCTCTGAATGCTCTTGTGCCAGTGGGCTGACACCCGTCAAGTAAATGATCAATCTGTATATGTGTTTATTTTAGAAAGATAAATGAAAACATTTGAATTGTCATTTTCCTCCATTTTTACATATATATGGAAGACAAAATTCACAAGTAGAACTTCATGTTCAACTTCTACTATATATATACATATATGTGAATACGTGAATATATATGTATATATATATTGTTTATTTATTTTTGAGAGAGACACACACAGAGCACAATTGGGGGACAGGTAGAGAGAGAGATGGAGACACAAAATCCTAAGCAGCTTCCAGGCTCTGGCTGTCAGCACAGAGCCTGAGGCAGGGCTCAAACTCACGAAAAGTGAGAACATGACCTGAGCTGAAGTCAGACACTCAACCATCTGAGGCACCCAGGTGCCCCTAAATATATATATTTAATGTTTTTATTTTATTTTTCAGAGAGAGAGAGAGAGACAGAGAGACAGAGCACGAGCAGGGGAGGGGCAGAGAGAGAGGGAGACACAGAATCTGAAGCAGGCTCCAGGCTCCAGGCTCCAAGCTGTCAGCACAGAGCCTGACGTGGGGCTCGAACTCACAAATCATGAAATCATGACCTGAGCTGAAGTTGGATGCTTAACCGACTATTTTTAAATTTTTAGTGTTTTTTCTTTAAAAATATTCTTGTAAGTTTTCCAACATGAGGCTGGACATGTATACATTATCTTACAGGTCCTTACTACATCCCATAGAATAGAGCAGTAGTATTCCCTTTCACAGGTGAAAAACTGAAGCATAGGGTAATTAAGTAACCTGATAAATTTCCCATTGCTATTAAATGGCAGAGCCATAATATACAGTGTGTGATCTAAGGCTGGGTCTGGTTTCAGTGCATCAAGGGTTTGGGGGGTGGGTGGCAAAGGGAAATGGGGATCAGTGACTTAAATCCCAAGTCCAAGGACTCCTTTGATTAAATACCCTCAAATACACCCCATCCCCCCCCATACATCTGGTTTCTGCTGTTATAGAAATGGGATAATGTTCTACACAGTGTTCTGTAACCTAACCTTGCAGGTATGTATATTATAGACAGTTTGCCATGACAAGAGACCTAGCTTATTCTTTTTCTTTCCTTTTTTTTTTTTTTTTTTTTAAAGTAATACAGGCATAATGTATTAAGTCAAGAATGTCGCTCTTGTTTCTTCTCCCAGGGACTCTGATTTGCTAGGTCTGGGTTTGGACCAGGGGTTGTGGAGTAGAAAAGCTCTTGACTGACAGCCACCACTGGGAAAACACTTCTGCTGTTCTAAGCCGCCTCCTGAAGGGTGGAGGAGAAATAAACAGAACAACAACAAGGCACACAACCAGCCAAAAATACAAGGGCCCGAGGGCCAAAGAGAGACAGAGAGGAAGGGGGACAAGACTGGGCTCCAGTCCCAGCACGGGGAGAATTGCAGTAAGGATCCTGTGGCAGACAAAGAAAGAAAGGTGAGGGTTTCATAGGGACTTGAAAGGAAGGAAGTGCCAAGACAGGGACAGCCCACATCCCCCTCTGAGAGAACAGAGGTTAGGTTGGAGGCTGGAGGATTTTAGTTTAAAGTTTCATTTGCATAGCAAACACTGTGTTTACTTAGTTGCTAATTTGAGGTCTTTGGCAGAGTTAATGGAGGCTTGGGGGGAGAAGTAAAAAACCTCAGCCCCCTCAGATGCCACACTCAGTGGGGAGAGGGGTGGGTCTGAGTACTAGGGGTGACTTACTTCCACTTTCCATTCTCTTTTTCCACCAGGAAATAACATATCCCATTATCCATTTGCTTAGGGCCTTGAAAGCATGTATAATATGGACAAATGAAAGCTCTGAACTTCATTAGTCTTCTCCTAAATTATCATGGATTGATCCACTTGAGGGTCTCCTATCTTCTGTGCGGCTTCTTGTTGATGACAGCATTAACTAGCCTAAAATGGACACCGGGAAGGAGGGAAA
This sequence comes from Cryptoprocta ferox, assembly GCA_028646485.1. Taxonomy (NCBI): domain Eukaryota; kingdom Metazoa; phylum Chordata; class Mammalia; order Carnivora; family Eupleridae; genus Cryptoprocta; species Cryptoprocta ferox. The sequence goes on from CM053573.1 coordinate 70,540,763, forward strand.
CAGAGAGGCCCATTAACCAGTCCCAGCTTTGCCTCTCTCTTTCCATCTCCAGCAGGGATCCATTCTTGATTCCCAGCAGGCGGCTCAGCCCTGTGCCTAGGTCATTCGGGGCCCAGGGTGGAGGTCCTGAATCCCACCCAGGCTGGCTCTCCAGTGCTCAGCAATATCAAACTCCCTACCAGTCTGACCAGAGATGGTGCCCTGATTTTTAAAAAAAATTTTTTAAATGTTTTATTTATTTTTGATGCAGAGAGAGACAGAGCATGAAAGGGGGAGGGGCAGAGAGAGAGGGAGACACAGAATCAGAAGCAGGCTCCAGGCTCTGAGCTGTCAGCACAGAGCCCGACGCGGGGCTCGAACCCACGAACGAACATGAGATCATGACGTGAGCTGAAGTTGGAGGCTTAACCGACTAAGCCACCCAGGTACCCCAATGCCCGATTTTTTTAATTGGGCTCTTCCTTCTTTCCTAAGTCTAGGTCCCAAGTCCCTGTCTGGCCATATTTAGACCAGATCCTTCCTAGAACTAAGGACTAGTCTTTCTCTTGCCAGGCTCTAACTTTGTACTGGAACCTGGCCCCAGGCCCAAAGTCTCTGGTTGGGATTGGCCACAAGAGGAAGGACTCCGGGAGCCAGCTTCATGCTGTCTGGATTTCCAGGTATCACCCGCCCCTTGTTCCTCATAGCTCGACTCCAACTGCTTGTTGGAAATGTTCCACTTCTGTTTTACGTCCCTCCCCCGACCTCCTTGGCCAACTGTTCTCTTGAGCTGTAAGCAAAGATTGGCGAAAGTTTCAGTTGCGGGCTGGATTGAACTTCCTTTGTTAGCTCCTGCAATTTCATCAGTGTCCCAAGTGTAGATTATTTTTTTAACCCTGTAGGTATATCCAATGCCGTGTCCTAAACCCTCTCTATCCCACCCAAATAATTGGAAACACCCTACAGTTCTGTGATATGGTCATAGCCTTATACAACTGGTGGGTTCTTGGAGTTTTCTGTTTAAATCAAACTTTTTAAATGAAATTCTCTTTTAAATATTCTAGAGGCAATGTTTCAAATATCTGACTCTGATTCTTTTACAAAAGGTGGACAGCAATATGGTGCTGTGTGACACACATTATATAAAACTTGAGTCCCTGATTTGAATCCTATCTCACATATTGTAACCTTGGACACGTCATTATACAGTCTTCCTGGAACTTTTTCTTCGCCCGTCGTGGAACTTTTTCTTCGCCCGAGAAACAATGAGGGTCATTTAGTAATTTCTAAGGCTGAATTGTAACAGTCTGTAATTCTTAATAGGGTTGTACTCTAATATGTATTATTTTGTATATTCAAATTTCTAGCTTAAAAGTTCTTAGAATTATGTACACTGGCATGAAGTTTCTGCCTGGGGATTTACTCTTTTGACTTTTTTTTTTTTCTAAATAGACTGTCTTTCAAGACCTAGAATTATCATATTAGTTGCCAACCAAGGTAAGCTTCACAGAGGGGAAGCCACCTTACCTCTAGAGAGGAATCTTTTATTTTATTTTTGGAAATAATAGAATGCAAGGGAATGGTGCTTTTCTAAATGTGGATGTATGAGCCACCCCAAACCACCTTAAAGAAGGTCAGACTCCAGTGCCAAGCAAGGATAATCAGGGACAATGCCTCTGTGAAGTAGAGATAGCCATTAGCGAGCTCTTTTCTTCTGTAATTAAAGGGAAAGCCTTGTATCTTTGTATTAGACCCTTTAATCTAAGGATTGCTAAATGTTTTACAAACATTAATTAATTCTATTAAGCTTCACATCACCACCTTGAGGCAGGCAATTCCTCTTTGGGATATCACATCTTTGCTTGCTCCAGTATCATCCACACATTATGCATTAGTGCAGATTAAGACAGTTAATAATAACAGTAAAACCTTGAGTTTAGATAAAGTTCTATAGCTAACGATCTCAAGTATTCTACAAGTATCAGATTTGGGTAATGAGGACTAAAGAGGAGGCTGGAGGCAGCTCATTGCCAACGATGACAAGGCAGAAATATTGCACATTTGAGGTTCCACTCCATGCTGAGGACACATGACCTTGAACAGTCCTTTGTGACCCCTTTGTGACTCAGTTCCTACAGCTCTCAAGTGGGGGCAATAATATTACTCACTTCTGTACTTCACAGAGATGTTGCAAGGAATATGTTTGTAATATGCTATGGAGTTCTCAGATGAAAGGTGGAAATTAATATATGATGAAACATTATTACTACTTATCTTCACACTGTCTAAATGGGTTAGGCTAGAGAAGTATCAGCATCCCCACAGCCCTGGCAGAAACTAGTCCTGCCATTATTTCCATTTAACATCTATTATATACACCCAAAGAGGTTGAGAATTGCTCAGAGCAGCGGGCATGCTTGTGGGATAAATGAGAGCAAGCTGAGATACCAGATCAACAAAGAGGTAGCTAATTATTTCTTTTCTTTTCTTTTTTTCCTTTTTCATTCTTATTTGAGATGAAATGTTTAAGAGGAAATGAGTGCAGAGGGAGAATCAGAGAATGGGTAAAGCAACTTTTCTTCAGACATTCCTTGCAATTCTAGGTCATCAGCATATGTGTGTGAATCGTGGTCTCTGAACCAACTCTTGTGCAAGAACTCCTCTGTGCCTTTGCTTTCTGTCTCCTTTTCCAGTAATATTTTCCCTAGGCCAGCATAGAGCTCCCTACCTCCATGGAGCCTTCCTGGCCTCAATCTCTACCTGGACTCCCTCTGCCACTCCTTTGTATTTAGCACATGTTTTGGAATTTATATTTTCATGTTGGTCTTGCTTCCCAGTAGACTTCACTCTTCGAAGGCATATTCTATTAATCTCTATTCTTCATCTAGTACAGGTCTTGATATACTGAAGTCAATCAAATAAGTATTAAATGAATGAATAAATGGAAACTGTCAGCAAACTGTCAAAATTCGAATTCAGACCACACCAAATCCATATCTGCCCTTCTCACCATGGGTGAGGCACATGCAGTGCAGAATAGAAATATTGCACAGGCAAAATTGGGAAGAGAAAGACTGATCTAAACTTTCAACCCCTTTGGGTATCTACCAAGGAACACGATTGCTGGGTCATATGGTAAGATGTTTAATTTTGTAAGAAACCCCTGAATTAAAAAAAAAAAAGGAAACCCCAAACTCTCTCCCAAAGTGTTTGTACCATTTTGCATTCTCACCAGCAATGAATGGGAGTTCCTGTTGCTCCACCTCCTTGTCAGCATCTGGTGTTGTTGGTGCTATCAATTCGGGCCATTTTAATAGATGTGTAGTGATATTTCATTGTTGTTTTAATTTGCATTTCCCTGATGACATTATCAAACGTGTTGAAAACATGTGTCTACACAAAAGTCCCATGAATGTATGCCGCTTTATCCGTAATTTCCAAAACTTGGAAACAATCAAGATGTCCTTGGGAGAGGAATGGATAAATAAACCATGGTACATCCAGGCAGTGAAATGTTATTCAGCTCTAAAAGGGAATGAGCTAACAAGGCACAGAAAGACATGGAGGTAACTTACATGTATATTACTAAGTGAAACAAGTCACTCTGGTAAGGCAATGTGCTGTATGATTCTAACTGTATAACATTCTGGAAAAAGCAAAATGATTGTGATAGTAAAAGAATCAGTAGTTGCTAGGGGTTGGGAGAGACATAGGGATGAATATAGGGAGTAGAGAGAATTTTTAGGGCAGTGGAACTAGTCTGTATGATACTATGATGGTGGATATATATATGCCATTATACATTTGTCAAAACTCACAGGATGTATGACAGTAAGAGGAAACCCTAATGTAAATTATGGATTTGGGGTGAAAATGATGTTTTGAGGTTGGTTCATCAACTGTAACAAATGCGTCACTCTGGGAGTTACCAACAGTGGGGGAGGATATGTATACACAAGAAGTATATGGGAATCTCTGTATTGTCTGCTCCATTTTGGTGTGAACCTAAAACTACTCTAAAAAATAAAGTCTATTAAATTATTTTTTTAACAAAAAGAATAAACTTTCTAACAGGGAAATTGAAGATGTCACTTAGAGGGTTCAAGGGAACTCTCCAAGGGCGTTTAATACCTTGAAAGACTGAGTCACTTTAGAATCTGCTTATGCAACGATTCCTATAATCTTTACACAGGGGCTGATCACAAAAAGTGTGCATATTTATGACATCGGTTCGCCTTAATTTGTGTCATTACTCATTGCATGAAGCCCAGAATTACTCATTGGTTGAAGTCCAGACTCAGGCCTCAAATTCAAGACCTCCCTGGAAAGGCCTTAGTCTGTATTTTCTGCCACATCTTGCTCTCCTCTTCTTCTGTCACACATACATACTGGCTACAGGTAAAGGTGTTAAATGCACCCTGGACAAAGCTGTGTGTCTTTTTTTTTTTTTTTTTTTTTGATGACTCCCCTGCTTTAAATTCTTTTTCTGGGAGTGACCCCACTCCCAGTCTGGGCATCAGCATGTCCACCTACTAAGACCTTCCTTCCCCTGTCTGTTTTCAAGGCCCTTCTCAAATGCTTCCTCCACACAGAGGCTTTCCTAGGTAAATAAAGGCAACATTCCTTGCAGAACACTTTGGATATAGCACACAAACCTGCGTATAAGCTGAAGATCATGGTCCATAAGTCACACTGCCATAGACGCACTGGGATGTTTTACTATTAGAACTCCTGGAGGAACGTGAGGAAATTGTCACAGTTTCAAAATCCTCAGTTCTGCTGGACCACGTTGTTGGAAATGATTTCCTATGGATTTCCCTGGGGTTCACAAAAATGTTTCCTGTTCTTAGAGACTTCTTTTGCTATTCAAGTTTGGCTTAAATATTGTTATTGCAGGAGTCGATTTGTTGAGTGACATAAGTTGGTGTGAAGGCTTTCCTTTAACTCTTAATCATTTGCACACTCATCCTCACCCACAGTGGTGCCCAAATTGCCAGGTGTATTCAGGATCCCAGCCAGGGGCAGCAGTGCAAGGATTACCAATTATGGGCAATAGAATGAATCCCTCTTCTCTTCCCTGCACACAGGCACCAGGATGCCATCACCACTTTACATACTGACACTCCTCGACCCCCCTCAGTTGGTACAGTTTGAAATCTTCTTGCTGTATTCCTCTCTCTGCTACGTATTTGCAATTTTTTAAATTTTTTTTTTACTTTTTTTTATTTTTGAGAGACAGAGTGAGATAGCATGAGCAGAGAGAGAGGGAGACACAGAATCTGAAGCAGGCTCCAGGCTCTGAGCTATCAGAGGCAGGGCTTGAGCTCACAAACTGTGAGATCATGACCTGAGCCAAATACTCAACGGACTGAGCCACCCAGTCGCCCCACTCTGCTACATATTTGAATGACTGCCTGCTAGAGCTCCAACAGGTTCACTTACCTTTTCATGAGGTAACTTTTTTATTGAGATAACTCACACTCACAAAAATTCACTCTTTAAAAGTGTACAATTTGCTGAATTTTAGTATATTCACAAAGTTGTGCAGCCAAAAATCACTATCTAATTCTGGAACATTTTCATCCCTCTAAAAGAAACAAACAAACAAACAAACCTCCCATACTCCTTGTATTTTGAACTTGTAATAAAATGCTAATTTCACTTTTATTTGTTTGATTAAATGTGCTGAAAATTTTTGGAAACTCAGAGAACAGTATGTATATGTTTTGTAATTGATATTACAATAACTCGACATTTTTTATGTTTATCTTGTTATACTTTATCATTTGATCAAGGTTTTATGTGCACACATGTGCATGTGCATACACACATACATTTTAGTCTTGGTCTTTTTTTTTAAAGTTCATTTATTTTGAGAGATAGAGGGAGAGGCAGAGAGAGAGGGAGGGGAAGAGAGAGAGGAAGAGAGAGAATCCCAAGCAGGCTCCATGCTGACAGCGCAGAGCCTGGTGAGGCTTGATCTCATGAACGGTAAGATCATGACCTAAGCGATGTCAAGAGTCATACTCAAGCGACTGAGCCACCCAGGCCCTCCTACTCATGGTCTTGTTAGGGCTACTAGGGTCAGGTTGGGGATATTAGTGCCAAGAGTTATAGCTTGAAGGAGTGAGTGGACATGGTGAAGGTAAAAATAACTCTCCTTTATTGATCACATACTGCTTCCCATGTACTATTCCTCACACAACAGTTTTAGGAAGTTCTATTTCAGGTAAGTTCTATTATCATCACCTTCATGTGAGAAAATAAAGGCTCGTAAAGCTTATGACACTTATTACCCTAAGATGGCAGAACTAGGCCACCTTGGTTCACAGCCCAAATTCGAACCCAGGCTCTTCAAGGGCACACACATTTAACCCCTGTGTTCTACTGCCTGCTGTTATATTGGACGTTTAGTTTAATGACACCAACAGCACTTGATCAGAGCTGTACAATATGCTCTCCCAAGTCCTCATTCAATGGCTCGGCTCCTGTAGGTTAAATAATCATATGGCTCACACAGCATGGACAAGCAGCTTGAAGCCAGGTTTCTCTCCAGAGCCACAGTGGATGTGTGTTCCCCTACCCCATGTTGAGGCTTCTGACAGCTCTCTTAGCCTTCTGGTCCAGCTTTCATAATAACAAACCGCTTTCTATCACACACATTTATTTGCATGTTTGAATCCCGACATCCGTCTGAGGGTAGCAGATAGGACTTGATTTATATGGGCAGTCCCCGTGCTCACATTATGTATATTGAATGAACGTGTGGATAAATTAAAAAAATGAGTCTTGCCTCATAGTCACATGGACATTTTATTTCTAGACCTCCTTGAGAGTTTAACCACCAATATCTTAGTGAAAGGGGAGCACATACAATAGTTTGATTATACCTTTGTTCTGTCTCTACGGTTTTCTCAAGAGTAAGCTCACTTCCACATACACATTAAGTAGAACGCTTTTTGTATGCGCAAAGAAATGTGATTACAAATAACTTTGGAAGAGGATTAGTCATAATTTGTACCTTTTGTAAGCAAAATGAATGAGGATACTATTAAAAGCCGGTGGATTGGGGCTTTCAGTAATCAAAATCTGCGGCTCTGTTAGCCACCCGCACCCCCTACCCCCCCCCGCCCCCCAATTCCTTAGCCCCTGTGAATAAAGCAGTGACCTGGGAGTTCTGGAGCCCGCTCCCCCACTCCTCGGAAAGGTCTTGCCAACTCGACATTGTCCTGTTGGATTTGCAGTCAGATGTCTTATGCTGGCAGGCAATGAGTTCTTTCCCTGTAAGTTGGGCACAAAAAGACCGGCATGGGAGCAGCCTCTTTTGGGACAGCTGCTCTGAGACAATGCTGTAAGCAAGGCAGAAATTCCTCCGAGCAGAGGGCGACTCGTGGGAGGAGTTCAGTCTGCTAAGTATTGTCATTTGCGGAGAGTAGGTGTGTGCACAAGAAGGAGTCTTAACCTGGAGGATCATTAACTCTTTCAGTCAGCTGGCAAGCTGCGGTGGCTCGGCAGGTTGGTCTCGGAGGCTCCTGCTCAGGAAGGCCAGGGAGGAGGAGTGGAGTCACTTTTTCATGGGGGACCACTTTGAGAAGGGCCAGCACGTTCTGCTCAATGAAGGAGAAGAGAATGAGATGGTAAGATTCTAGCCACGCTCCCCTCTTCCTATTCCCATTCCCCAGCCTGCAGTACTGTCCCCTGACACACACACACACACACACGCACGTGTACGTGAGCGTGCACACACACTCAGACACACATGCTTCTTTGCAACTTGACTCTGCTATTATGTGAGAAAAGGTAGTGTCCAAGAAGTTTCTCTGTCCCATAAATGTAATCTCTGACAGCAGAAATTTGCTAGAATGAAAACACTGTATTCGTTTTATCAAGAATGTTCTCTTTTTAAATAAAATAGAAAGGGAGAGAAGCACAATGCCACTTTATGATGCCTTTTTTGAGCCTCCCGAGTCTAGCAAGTTCTGTTCAGAACTTTAATGATTTCAGCAAATCCCTGATGTTGGGATGCAATGTATTCCTTGATAGGAAGAAACAGGACATCCACCGTGAGGTAGGAGTGCGGCTGAGTCTTTGACTGCCTTCTCTTCTCACATATCTGTGTCCACAAAGAATGTTGGAGGGTGAAAACATAAAATATTAATTATCAGCCTATACACTTTGCTGTTTACTTCTGCAATTTTGCTTGTATGTCTCTAATTATAGAGATTGAATACAGAAAACTTCCTGTAGATTTTAGATGTGTTCTCCTCTGAGGGACTCTAGGAAAATCAAAGATGATTCTCATGTTCTTACTGAAATTAAAGCTGTATTTCTCAATTACAATGCAATCGAGAGAGTTAGACATGTGTGCTTCTGTTTAATAAGGCCTTTCTGCTAATTGTGTAAGAATAGTCTTCTATGTTAGTCGTGGTGTAATTAAAATGTTAAAATGTGATACTCGCATTCTATAATAGCATTTTATCTTCCTGGAATTAATATATAAATAAGAAACCCAAAAGATATTTATTTAAATTTTTTCTTGGTTAATTGCTTTAGCTCTGACTATTAAATTCTTTGTTCCTAAACTGGTCTTTCAAGTCTAATCTGCTTACCTGTTCCTATAGCAACAACATTTTTTGGACCTTCAAGAGTAGATCCCTTTTGCTATCAAAGCTGAAAAAATTATAAGGGAGTAAAAGGCACCCAAATCTACATGGGCTTCTTAACCATCTCCTTACTTCTTTCGGATTTGACTGCCGAACGACAAGTGTCTTTAGGCCCTACGCAAATATCACTAGAAATGACCCTCTGACCCTATGCTGGGGAGTGAATCTTCTATTATTCTCTATGTTGAGTCGAAAATTTGATCCTCATCTTGGATGCCCTTCTCCAGAATGCAGGGGCTCCTCCCTCAAATCCTCAGATGGAAACACACCCACTCTTTTCTCATACTCTCATTTCTGCTCTTTGACACTTTGCCATTCAGCAGTCATTCAGAGTCATCCACTAGCTAGCAGACATTCCTAGTGCTAGGGAAGCCACAGTCCTTCTCTAGCCTATGCATCCCAGCATGGCAATTTTGTTCACAGTTCATCTTCATAATGGCACCGCCCAGGGCAGCAGGGTATCAACTTCATGTTGTGTTCCTCTGAAAGTCCAGTTAGGAGGCGGCCTTTGGTATGGAGAGGCACTCTGTGTTTTCTGGAAAGGAGTCATTTGGCCAGCAGTCTCAAGGGAGATGCAGCCATTAGTATGCAGTCTTGGGCTCTCCATCTTTTTCCGCCTGGAGAAACCTGGCCACCTGCCTGTTGCTGTGTCTGACTCTGTCCCCTTTAACTCACTGCTCCGTTCTCCCTGCCCAGAGCTGTAAACTTCCAAAATTATCAAGGTCTCTTATTTATTTATCTATTTACTTATTTATTTACTTATTTAAGATAGAGTATAACTGACATACAATGCTGTATTATTTTCAGATGGACATTGCATTGTCGGTGTTCTGACAATTCTATACATTATAAAATGCTCACCACGATAAGTGAGGTTACCATATGTCACCACACAACTTTATTCCAATATTACTGACTATATTCCCTATGCTGTATTTTCCTACCCCATGATTTTTTTTATTTTATAACTGGAAGTTTGTACCTCTTAGTCCCCTTCACCTTTTGCTCTTTCTCCCAACCCCCTCCCCTCTGGTAGCCACCAGTTTGGTCTCTGTTTATGAGTCTGTTTTTGTTTGTTTGGTTGGTTGGTTTTTTAGATTTCCCATGTGAGTGAAACATGCAGTATTTGTCTTTCTCTGTCTGACTTATTTCACTTAGCACTGTACCTTCTAGATCCATCCATGGTGTTATAAATGGCAAGATCTCAAAAATTTTTAATGTTTATTTACTTTTGAGACAGACAGAGACAGATAGAGCACTAGCAGGGGAAGGGCAGAAAGAGAGGGAGACACAGAATCCAAAGCAGGTTCCAGGCTCTGAGCTGTCAGCACAGAGCCTGACGCAGAGCTCAAACTCACGAACTGTGAGATCACTATCTGAGCCGACACTTAACTGACTAAGCCACCCAGGCCCAAAATTATTAAGATATCTAAAAGATAGGCCATATATTTTTATAGTGAGTTTTAGTTTACCAAGTGTTTTCTTGGCCACTAGCTAGTTTGGTTTTTACTATACTTTGTGAGGTACATACTATGCATCACACTTTTAAGATGAAGAAATTGATGCACTGAGAACTTACCTGTCTAAGGTTGCATCAGCCAATAAGTCCAGGAGCTGAGTTACCATATTAATTAAGTTGGTACCTCTTTTTGTCTCTGGACCTAAACATAGCCTGGTGATACCTTTTTTAATCCTTCCCGAGGACATTGTACTCTCAACAGATCACATGTCCTCCCTTGATATAACAAAGCTTAGGAGAAAGTCTGATCTTTGATTCTCTAGGATCTGTTTTGTTATATATGATTTTTAGATTTGTATTTCCTGAATGAGTCCATCTTCTCTGACTTCAATTTTAATCCCTTAAAAAAATTTTTTTAACATTTATTTATTTTTGAGAGAGAGAGACAGAGCATGAGCAGAAAGGGGCAGAGAGAGAGACACACACAGACTCCGAAGCAGACTCCAGGCTCTGAGCTGTCAGCCCAAAGCCCGACACGGGGCTCGAACCCACAAATTGTGAGATCATGACCTGAGCTAAAGTCAAACACTTAACCTACTGAGCCACCCAGGCACCCCTAATCCCTTTCAGAAAGCCAAAAAGTTATCTACAAATATGTCACACCAAAGTGTTTATAGTTTCTTGCTTTATAATATACACTATTTGGACCTTTGCAGAAGTTATTCCTTCAATGACAGAAATGACTTCGAATTTCAAGAGAAACCAACATTCAGGGGTTTAGCCCTTGTGTCAAATAAAGAAGAACAGGAATATTTCCAGGCCTAAAGATGCCTGGGACTGTCTTCCATTCCAGAATAAAAGTAACATGCACTAAAGAGCAACTCTAGGTGATATGAAAGTAATATGTAAAATGAGACAGGAGACAAGAAAGAATTTGTTAGAAGGACAAGGAAGAAAAGGGGAGAAAGTAACCTTCAGAACAAGGTTACTCCAGATGACTGACTTCTAGGCAGGACCATGAGTGGACCAGAGGCCCAGCTCTTACTAGCCTTAGGCTAGCCACTTGCTGCTCTAGCTTGTTTGTCAAATAGGAGTGGTCCTTCTTGCCCTACCTGTCTCACAGGGCTCGTACAAGGATCCACTGAAATAAGCTATGGGGAAGTGTTTTGAGGAGTATAAAAGTCTAGGTAAATGTAAGCTCCTATTACCTAAACAAAGGTACTGGCAATTAACCAGTTGAATGACTACTATCCCCCCAAAATGAGGTCATCTCTTCTCATTAAATAATGACAAGAAAGAAATGTATACTTTTATTCACAAGCTATAGAGACCATTTATAAATGGAGAGGAGCTGACTTCCCTTATACCTTGTAGTACTTACTTTGAGAAAACCTCTACCTGTCTTGTCTCCTTAATTGTAAAGAGAGCATATCCGACCACCTGGGAGCTCAAATTCCTTTGAATTCTGTTGTTACATATTTATACTTTGAAATGCCTTCGAAATACTGAGTGCTCATTTCCTTACATGGTGACTTAACAGAGGTATCCTGCTTTAAATGATTAGAATATTGCTTACCATTATCCTTAGTTTCACCCTAATGAAACCATACTCCTTTGGAGGAAGTGTTTTATTCTAGTGAGACTTGTTTTTGAAAGTAATGTTCCCTGTTTTTTTTTTCTTTCCTAGGTTCTAGCAAATAAAAAAAACCCACTTTTTTCTGATTATAAAGACAACATGTTTCCTATAAAAATATTGAAATGACATATGAAAGTCTAAAAAATGAAGTAGATATGATTCATAAATCTTCCAGTCAGACCATGATTGGTATTGTTGACTCTCCTTGTAGACTTATGAAAAGTGGTTACCCAAAATTCTTCTAAGTCATCTAACATACAAAATTTAGTATTTTTTACTACATTTTATTATTATCTATACTGTTGCATTTATTTACATCTGTGTATCTGTAGCATGGAAATACTGCCTAATGTGGTGCTACTTACATCTCTTTCGACTCCACATTCAGTAGCCTGAAATGAATAATGTAGCAAATATTTATGCCCTAGAAATTGGTAAATGCTACATGGGACTTACATCCTGACCCACCTGAAAGCCAGTTGTTAAATATTTACCAGCATACTACTGTTAAATATTTACCAGCATACCACCAAACACAGTATTTTAAGACCTCCATTTCCCCCCGATACCTGTCTAAATACAGTAAGTATGTTGTATTTCAATAGCACCCATTTATTTGCACTATGCTTCATGCCAAAACACAATAAAAGCAATCACACTCTATTCTAAACATGTACACATTCACAGATATATTTTATTTAAACAAAAAATGGACTCATTCCATCTATACCTTTTTTATGCTGTCCTTTTCATAACTGCTAAAAATATATCATGGATATATTTTCCTTTTCATAGCTATAGGCTTACATAATTATTTTAATGTTTAAATTGTATATAAGTGAACTATGCTATATTAAGCAAATCTCTCATGTCGCACACTTATGTTAGTTCTGAATGTTTTGACTGTGGTGGACAACTTTGTAGATGAAGTTTCATATATTTGTCAGATTATTTCCTTAGGATAAAGTCCTAGAAACAGCACTGGTGCATAAAAGGGGATGTGTGTTTTAAATTTTGATTGATACATAATGCCAGATTGCCTTTCATAAGATTGTGTGTGTACCAATTTACACTCTGACTAGCAATTTTTTTTTTTTTTGAGAATATTTGCTTTCTCTACCACACTTGCTGGTGTTGAGCATTATCAACCTTTTCAACTTTGGCTCCTCTGATATGTGAAAATGATACTCTATAATTGTATTATTTTTGCATTTCCTTGACTTGAAATTGAGCGCATCTCTATATGTTTAATGGCATTTATATTTTTTTGACTAGGATCTCTTAATGTTATCATTCATGTTATATCAACTAGTAGACTGGGTAACTAATGCCTGGTGAATGGGGAAAAGCAAGAGAAACTCTTTTTGAACTCCCATGTCATTTCTGAGAACAGCAAGAATTCAGTACTGTGATGAACCCATAATAAGGCAACAGGGTGGTGTGTGCTCTTTGCCACTTTGAAAGCCCTGTCGTGCCTTCAGCATGAGCAAGGGACATCTGTCCTCACCAATTATTTGGCTCACTTTCATAGCTGATGTTCGTCTTTTCTTCTCTAACACCAGGAAGCAAGAGCACCTCCCCCCCACCTCAATAGCCACTTATTTATTATGCTCCATGAGCACCTCCTAGTCGCTCGCCAATGTTAACTAGTGAACTCACAGATCTCATAGTGGGGGAATTGTGTTCAGACTGAGACATTTTGTCAGTTGCAATGTTCAGGAAGCTGGGCTACTGGCCAAGTCTAGTGTCTTTATTCTTGATTCATTGCTGCAGAACTCCCATGAAGTCAACTCATCTTTGACATAAACTCTTGAGGGGTAAGATTTAATTGCTTCTTGAGGACAGGGACCCTGCTTGGTTCACCTTTCTATAGCCTCCCCCTTCCCTTTCTTACTAGCCTCAGAATTTAGCATAGTGCTTGGCACACACACTCGGGGCATCTTTGATAGTGTGATTGCAAACTCCATTAACCTGTAATTTTGCATTCTGAGAAGAATAGGGAGGCAGCAGGACTTAAAGGGAGAAGCAGTTTGAACAATCTAAAAAGAAACTTAGGAAATTGTATATTATTTATTTGGAATGGCCAATTTATCAATCGACTCCTCTTTCCCCCAAGTATAAACAGAGCTAATTCTTCGGAGTTTAATTAGCCATACTACACTATTTTTCTGTGAGATCCTTTATGCTATCCTTTCATCTGTTCACATATCAACTCAACAAATATTTACCAAACTCTTACTCTGTGCCAGTACTTCTCTGTGCTAACCAAAGAGGATTTTGAGTGAATAGCAAAAAACCTTTGTTTTTAAAGAGTTCACAGTCGAGTGGGAAGGACTGAGAACATAATTTGTGGGGCCTAGTGCAAAATGAAAATGAGGTGCCCCTTGATCAACAATTACTAAGAGTTTCAGGATGGCTGTAGCAGAGGTGTAAGCCAAGTTCAGGGCTCTTTTGGGCTCAGGGCCCTGTGGAATTACACAGACACGTGGCCATGAAGCTGGTCCTACAAGTGGGGTAACCAGGGGGCACAAGCGTAATGAGAGTGTGGTAAAATAGGTGCCACTGAGGGAGTTATGTGCGTGGAGCTGTGGGAGCACAGTTGAAGAAGAAACTCAGTCAAAGACGACTTCAAGGGGAGAGTTGGCATTTAATTCCCCTGGAAGGGTAGGTTAGGGCCAGATCATAAAAGAGTTTATAAGACACCTTCATGAGTGCACATTGTACCCTTTACAATGATTCCCAAACACTGGTCCCTGAAAAAACTGTACCACAATCAAGCTGGGAAATATGTAAAGAATAGATTCCCAGACCCTGCTCCAGACCTCCTGAATTAGAATCTTTGGTGGTGGAGCTTGACTTGATTAGAATGGTTGCGTTGCCAGCCTGGCGGACACAATGGTGATGCCACTGTAAAGTTTGAAATGAGAAATGATATGGTAGGATTCACCTTTCCAAAGAATGTTGTATCATGAGGTGAGGAAGTTTGCTCGGAGGAGGAGAGACAAAGCGGGAGGTGTTTGAAATATCTTAGGTAAGAGATTCAGTATGCAACTGCCGTCTTGACATAGAGGATGCTGAGTAGAGAATGGATTTGAAAAGATACTTAGAATTGGGATGCCTGAGTGGCTCAGTCAGTTAAGCATCCGACTCTTGATTTCAGCTCACATCATGATCTCATGAACCATGAGATCGAGCCCCATGTTGGGCTTTACTCTGACAGCATGGAGTCTTTTGGGATTCTTTCTCTCTGCCTCTCCCCAGCTCATGCTCTCTCTCTCTCTCTCTCTCTCTCTCTCTCTCTCAAAATAAGTAAACTTAAAAAAAGAACGATACTTGGAATTGAAAAGATTTAATAATCCACAGATGGTGGGGTAAGAGAGAAGAAATGAACAGGATGTGTAGGATTAAGGGTATCTTTAAAGTTCCTAGTTTGTACAGTGGGGAGAGATGATGCAAGCACTGAATCCCACAGGGAAAAGTAGAAGCAGGTCGCGAATTGAAATGGCAATAGTAGTAGCAGATACTTATATGGTGATCGACCTGGACTAGGAACTTTACACACAGTAACGTATTTAATTCTCTCAGAAACCCTGTAAGGAATTATCATGTCTCTTCTACAGATGAGGAAACTGAGAAATAGAGAGGTTAAGTAACATGACCAGATTCATTTGGCTAAGTAAATGAAAGGCTATGGCTTAAGAACCCAGTCTAAACATAATTGTTTACTGCCTCTTAATATTGCTAAATTCTGGATGTATTACTTTAGTTGTTATTGGCGGCAAAAACAGCAGAGCCATAATTGAAAGAAATACAACATTAGGAGACTGGAGACTAGCATTGTTGTGTTGGCTATGCCATTATTTATTCTTACACAATTAAAGCAAATCATAGTCACCTCTCTTTGACTTTGTCTCATTTACAAGATGGAGATAGTAATACCTTACTAGCTTGAACCAGGGACCAATGCCGATGGTTTCTTGAGGTCTTCTCCAATACACACAAAGGATTTGATTTCAAAAGTTTTAAAACAGGTGGATAAAATCACTGTGAAATATCTTAAGACATTAAAGTGACATTTTCAGTACTTTTCAAAGCACTATGAGTTTTTTAGTCAAGAACAGGACAACTTATCTGGAGACAGTACGTCAAGTGGGAACTGGAAATTTATGGCATTTGTTATGTGAATTACTCATGAATAAAGAGTAAATCCACTGATAAATGATTAACCAGTGCTCAACCCTATAGGGTCCTCAGGCCTATAGAAGACATAGAGCACAGGAACTTGGCCTTCAAAAGAATTGGTGCATTGGTGGTGTGTCCATGGGAGATCCATTTCTGGGTGCCAGTTTCAAGGCTTTGTCGCTATTTTAAAGCATGTGAAGACAGCCAGAGTGGGACCACCTACCTACATGGCCTACATCCTATTTCTGGATGTCTATCATGTAAACCTTGACGAGTTGTCTGAAACCCCAGCCTGAGTAGAGATGGAAGGCAGCTCAAAACACTGCCTCCTCAACTCTGTCCTCTGCCTAAGGCTACTCAACAAACACAGCTATGCCCTAGATGCCCTCTCAGGAATCAGAAGAGAGAGGAGGCCCCAGTGTGCTGCATGCTTTCCAGAGAAATATGTCCCCCAGGCTAGGACACTTTCTGATTTTAGTGGTTGTACACACAGGGCTCCGGCTGGGACTATAATTATTTTGGCATTTCCAGAATCTATTAGCATCTTGGAGCCATGAATGGAGGATTTTGAAACTGGAACTCAAGTCTCAGAATCAATAGAGATGATATTGTGAGATCAATGTTTTGAGGCCAGTTCAAAAACAAAATAATCCAAGAAATGACTTTGGGTAGATAAGTGGTTACTTTTACTTGTTTTTTTTTTTTTTTTAATGGAAAAATGAGGTTGATTTTTATGGCATACCTTTACCTTCAACTTTCCTCTCCTTCAACTTGGAATCACCGAGCAAAACATGGATCCTCAGCTCGGAGACCAAGCCACCCTGTGTAGGTTTTTTGTTTAGGCAATTTAAGTAGACAATTATTTACTTACCATTTTCTCTACTCTCCCAAATGTGGTCTCCTTGCTTTTCCCAGATTACAGACTTTCTCTGCCAGGGACATCTCTTCACCTTGATACCTGACCATCATAGTCCTACCTATTCACCAGCACCCATCTCAAATCCGATTCCATTCCTTAAAGCCATATGGGAACCCCTGGGTCACTCTTCATCACTTCCTTGTCTGGAGTAGATTTGAATGCCTATTCGGGCAATGTTCACAAGGTTTTATAGTAGAGGCATGTGTTTTTCATTCTCTCCCAATAGTTTTTGAGTTGTTATGAGCAGGGACAGGGTCTTATTTCATGTCCCTATCTTATATGCAACTTGGAAGTTACTTAACCATGTTCCTGATAAGGTGAATTGAAGATTTTTGTGCACACATTACAACAGTTTGTATCTTCTTTACTGACTCATGAGTAGTTAATGCCAATTTTACAAAAGGAAGGATTGAGAAGTTATATAATTTGTGCAAATCTGGAAGCTGAGAAGCAGCAAAAATAGATCTTGAACCTAGACTAGTTGACTCTAAAGCTCCTACTCTAACTGCCTTAGGCCATTGACATGGCCTTCTGCTTATTACTGCTCCCACCACCACCACCATGACCTCTATCACCCCTGCTCCCACCACCACCACCAGCACCACCATGACCT
This sequence comes from Cryptoprocta ferox, assembly GCA_028646485.1. Lineage (NCBI taxonomy): Eukaryota > Metazoa > Chordata > Mammalia > Carnivora > Eupleridae > Cryptoprocta > Cryptoprocta ferox. The sequence goes on from CM053573.1 coordinate 70,558,214, forward strand.
CTATCACCCCTGCTCCCACCACCACCACCAGCACCACCATGACCTCTATCACCCCTGCTCCCACCACCACCACCACTATGACCTCTATCACCCCTGCTCCCACCACCACCACCAGCACCACCATGACCTCTATCACCCCTGCTCCCACCACCACCACCACCACCACCACCATGACCTCTATCACCCCTGCTCCTACCACTACCACTGCCACCACTACTATGACCACTTCAACAACTGCTAAATAAGCCCAAGACCATGTGTATTAGGTTAGCAGCTATTTTATTCTTTGGGCTCATTTTAAGCTTGTGAGAGACAAAATCTCTAGGTCTCTTTTTTACAAAAGTACTAGTTCTCTGATCTTTTGGGCATAGAAGAAAACAGGGGCATAGGAGCTGGAATCAGTTCACCTGGATACCCCTTCAGTTTTCAGCCATCTGTGCCTGCATTACTCAAGTGGTGTCTCCTCATGCTCTTGTCCCTCCCCCAGCAGTGGCCTCCTGGGCTTGTCACTGAGTGCTAAGCTTGTAGTAGGGGTAGAGGAGGCTATCTGTTACCCGTATACAACTTTGTCTTAGGCCATTCCTTTGTGTCTGGGCTTTGAGGAGCAGTGCTTTATTAATATTCCTGTTCATCCTCTCCATAGCAGCTACGTCTATCTTATATCTGAAGTCAGCTTCAGTTGGCTTTCCTGCCCCTCCCCTAGCAGTTACTTGGGCTTGATTTCAGGATGGTAAGTTGTAGAAGGTGTTTGCTTCTATCCTTCATCCAGCATCAGTGGATTTTTGTGTTCATCCTGGTAGAGAATTTCCTACTTAGAAGTAAACGACCTTTGTTAATTTGGTCATAATGGTTTTATTCTCAGACTTGACACGGGGCCCTATGGTAACTGAGGATATTATGTGTCCTCTGATACTATACCAGTGGGGGGAAAATTGCCTTTATTTCCATAGTTTCAGCACACTAATTTGTTTTCTCACTGGCTCTGATTAGATCATCCCCTTTGCAAACTTATTAGTGTGGGCAGGAGAATACCAAGCTCTGAGGCACAAGTCCATGGCTACAGTTGAGGTCAGAGGCAGCTCTACATGAAGTAAAGCTGAGGGTGGTGAAATGGGTGGTTTGACAGAAAAAAAGTGAGATAAATGGGGACCGAGTGGTCTCAACAAAAAATATATATGGAAATCAGAATTTCCAGTCTGATAGTCAATAAATAATAGTTTAAATGAAATGAATAGTGTTTATTTTTTTTAATGTACATTTATTTATTTTTGAGAATGAAGGAGGGAAAGAGAGGGGTAGAGAGAGAGGGAGAGAGAGAATCCCAAGCAGGCTCTGCACTGACCCATGCAGGGCTCGAAACCATTAACCGTGAGATCATGACCTGATGTGAAATCAAGAGTTGTACATTTAACTGACTGAGCCACCCAGGTGCCCCATGAATAGATAGTGTTTATTTTATTTAAAAAAATTTTAACGTTTATTCATTTTTGAGAAACAGAGAAAACGGAGCATGAGCAGGGGAAGGGCTGAGAGAGAGAGAGACAGAATCCAACGCAGGCTCCAGTCTCTGAGCTGTCAGCACAGACCCCAATGCAGGACTCAAACTCACTGACCACGAGATCATGACCTGAGCCAAAGTCGGACACTCAGCTGACTGAGCCACACAGGCACCCCAGATAGTGTTTCAAGTGGGCAGTTCCCCTACGTGAATTTCTTTGCTGAGACTATATAAAATTTGGAGTTTTCCTGCTGGTATTTTAGATATCTGTGAAGAAGTAGATATCTGTAAAGGGCTTTTATATATATATATATTTTTTTCTATAGAAAAATATATATATATGTTTTTTTCTAAAGAAAGATATATATTTATTTTTCTAACTTTAAAAATGAAACATATTCAGAGATTAAAATGTGTGTAATACAGATGTAAAGGAAGAATCATAATGATTCCATCACTCAAGGCAAATGTCATTAGTATTTTATCTCATCTATTTATCTTCCAGTCTTTTTGGTTTGTGCCTTGACTTTTCTTCAGTTAAATTTGAAATTGTACTATATAATTTTATGTTGTTTTTCTTCACTTAATATTATTACATATATTTTCCTCGTTATTAGAAATACATAATAAACATTATATGACTACATAATATTACTTAATAATTACCTTATTCTTATATTAAGAGATTACTTTCTATTTACTATTACTACTAATATTGCAGTGAACATCTCTCCATACTTGTCTGTGTTTTGTGTAAGTTAGAGGGGGTTTCTTTCTTTTTTTTTTTAAGTTTATTTATTTTGAGAGAGACAGAGACAGCACAAGGTGGGGAGGGGCAGAGAGAAAGAGGGGGAGAGAGAATCCCAAGCAGGCTCTGCACTGTCAGCAGAGTCCCATACAGGGCTTGAACCCATGAACTCTGAGGTCACAACCTGAGCTGAAACCAAGAGTTGGACACTCAACCTACTGAGCCACACAGGCACCCCAGGATTTCTTTTTTTTTTTAGGAGAGAAGGTCTTTCTTAGTGGCTTAAAGTCATACCCTTTGGAGGCGTACACATTCTTTCAAAATCCCTCTAAGGAGCAGAGATCTAGGCTAATAAGAAATTGCCGAGATGGGATCTGGTTTTGATGCTCAGAAATGCATGTCTGCCATGGCCCATCCCAGAGAACTAGGAAGAGAGAGTGTGGACTAGGAAGTTGTGAAGCTTCTGTTTACTTAATGGATTTTCAGGAAAAAAGCGCATGTGCCTGGAAAGGGTCAGTTCTGAGCATAGCACACAGTGAGGCTCTAGTAACAAACTAGGGGACCTTCACATTTCATTTCAAAAAGGTTCCCATGTAGCTTCCTCCTGATGTTTCTACTGTATGAGGAATAAGTAAAAGTCAGTATTTCTATTATTTTGGTATCAAACTGTATCCCCCGCGGTCACAGTAATAGTATCTATTCTTTAATAAAAGCCTGATTGTGGGGGCTTTCAACCTTATGGGGAGAAAAATCTAATCATCTTCTTTCTGAACTTTTACACAAGTTCGCAGAACAGGAAAACAATTTTTTTTTGAGTTTTAACGTTATTGAAATAATGGCGTACAGAGTACCCGTGTGTAAATTAATTGGCCAATTAAAAAGTAGCGAAAGAGTATGCAAATAAAAGTGGAATATTTTATTAGCCCAAGGAGGATGTACTTTTCTAACATTTATGGACTATTTGCCAGGTCCTATGCCCATTGCTAAGAACTACCACTTGAAAGTTTATTCCCAGTAACCTCATTAGGTAACACCATCACTATAGGTGCAAAAACCAAATGTTTCCATTGTTCCTCTGTGGCAAGGGTCCACCAACTATTGACTGTGGGTGAAATCAGTCCCATTAACTTAATTGAAAATAAAGTTTTGTTGGAAAACAGCTTCCTGCATTTGTTTACAGATTATCTCTGATTGCTGCTGTACCACAGAGGCAGAACTAAATGGTTGTTAGAGAGCCCACAAGGCTCACAAGGCTGAAAATATTTTCTGTGTGATACTTCACAGAAGAACTTTGTTGACCCTACTCTTGCCTTCTGATCCCTTTTATTCTGATATCATTTTTATTTCTTTATTTAATTATTTAATTTATTTATTGAATGCTCACGTGCCAGGGAGGGGCAGAGGGGAAGAGAGAGACTCTTCAGCAGGCTCCATGCTGACCACAGAGCTGACACAAGGCTCCATCTCATGACAGTGACATCATGACCTGAGTCGAAATCAAGAGTTGGTTGCTTAACCAACTGAACCACCCAGGCACTACGGCTCTCATTTAAAACAAAAAACAAAAAAACTTGTTCTTTATTGCCATATTAAAATGTTACTTGTTAGGGTGGTCCAAGTTTTTCATCCACTGGTGATGGTTTAGTTAAACTCAGGAAGGGTTTGGGCTGGTGGTGTTTAAGGATTTGGACTGGCTGTCAGTGTGGGCAATAGCTATTTAGAAACTGCTGTGGTGGAAAGCATCTGGTTTGGAAGCCTGGGTTCTTTCTGATATGGATTCTTCCATTAACCATTCATTTTGTGTGAGGACTTCCCTTGCCCGGCTTCTGCTTTTTTTTTCCCCCATCTCTAAATAGATCTAGAACTGTAAGATCTGTCTAATGTAGTTACATACCTGTCTTCATTTTGAGGTTGCCCAGACCCTTACTTACCGGCATGAACAGTGGTTTCCAGATCTATAAGAAGCATCACCTGTTGGAAATGCTACAGTCATTTATAACCAAGAGACAGTGGATCCTTGGGTTTCCCCAAATCATGGAATTTCAATTTAGAAAATTACTCAAAGATAATCTAGTCCAATACATTCATTTTTTAAAAAATTTTTTGTAACGATAATTGTAGATTCATATATGTACAGTTGCAAGAAATACTACACAGAGATTCCATGTATACTTTATCCATTTTCCTCCATTGGTAATATTTTGCAAAACTATAGTAAAATGTCACAATCAAGGAATTCATGCTGATAGGTCAAGGTACAGAACATTTCCATCGCCACAAGTATCCTTCATTTTTGCCTTTTTATAACCACATCCATTTCTTTCCCATTCGTACCTACTTCTTAAGTCCTGGCAACCACTATTCTACTTTCTGTTTCTACAATTTTGTCATTTCAAGAATGTTATATAATATAATCATACCGTATGTGAATTTTGGGATTGGCTTTTTTACTCAGCATAATTCCCTGGAGATTGATCTACATTGTTTTGTGTATCAGTAGTTCATTCTTTTTTATTGCTGAGTAGTTTTCCATGATATTCCATGGTGCCCTTGTTTATTTAACCATTTATCCATTGAAGGACATCGTGGTTGTTTCCAGTATTTGGCTATAATAATATTGCTCTAAACATTTGTGAATAGGTTTTTATTGAACATAAGTTTTTATTTTTCAGGGATAGATTCTCAGGAGCCCAATTGTTGGTTTGCACAGTGTTTACATGTTTAGTAAACATGTTTACATGTTTAAAGAAACTACTAAACCATTTTCCAGTGTGGTTGTATTATTTACATTCCCACCGGCAATGTTTGAGTCATCTTGGTTCTCCAAATCCTCACCAGCACTTGCTGTTTTCACTATTTTTTATCTTAACCATTCTGATCACTTATTCTATATATAACCATACAGTAGTATCTCATTGTGGTTTCAATTTGAATTTTCTTAATAGCTAATGATTTTGAACATCTTTTTGTGTGTTCATTTGCCATGTGTATTTTCCATTTTTTTGTCAATTATGTAATTGAGTTGTTTGGTATTTTACTGTTGAGTTTGAGAGTTCTTTAGGTATTCTAGATACTAGTCCTCTATCAAATATGTAGTTTGCAAATATTTTCTCCCAGTCAATAACTGTTCTTTTTCTCCTCCTAACAGGCTCTTTTGCAGAACAAAAGTTTAAAATTTTTATGAAATCTAATTTATAAATAATTTTCCTTTATGGATAGTGGTTTGGATGTGAGGTCTAAGAATTCTTTGCCTAGCCCTATGTACCTAGGTTGTTTCCTACTTTTTTTTTCTTAAAATTTTGTTTTATATTTAAGTGTGTGATCCATTGTGAATTAATTTTTGTATAAGGTGTAAAATTTAGGTTAAGGTTCATTGTTTTGCCTATGGATGTCTAATTACTCCAGTGCCATTTGTTGAAAAGGCTATTTTCTTTCATTAAATTGCTTTTGCACATTTATCAAAAACCAATTGGGCAGAGTTATATAGATGTATTTCTTGGTTTTTATTCTGTTCCATTGATCAGTGTGCCAGTGCTACACAGTCTTGATTAAGGAAGTATATAATACTTTTTAAAATCAGGTAGACTTGTTGCTTCCACTTAAGTCTCATTTTTTTGAGATTGTTTTAGCTGTTATAGTTCATTTGCCTTGACAAAGTGTAGAATAATTTTCTTCATATCTACATACATTTTACTGAGATTTTGATAGGAATTGTGTTAAATCTGTATATTAGTTTGAGGAGAATTAAAACCTTTACTATATAGGGGTGCCAGGGTGGCTCAGTTGCTTAAGTATCCAACTCTTGATTTCGGCTCAGGTCATGATCTCATGGTAATGGAATTGGGCCCATGCTGGGCTCTGTGCTGAGCATGGACCCTGCTTGGGATTCTCTCTCTCCGTCTCTCTTTGGCCCTCCCCCACCTCTCTCTCTCTCAAAATAAATAAATAAACTTTAAAAAAATAATTAAATGTTTACAATGTTAAGTTTCCCATACCATGGACATGATATATCACTCCATTTATTTAGAATTTTCTTTGAATTCTTTCATCAGCACTTTGTAGTTTTCAACATGCAAGTCCTGTATGTGTTTTGTGAGATTTATACCTAAGTATTTAATTTTTTGAGAAATTGTAAATCATCTTGCACTTCAAATTTTAGTATTTAATGTTTATTACTAGGTTATGGAAATACAGTTAATTGATTTTTATAAGTTTATCTTGTATCTTATGACTGTGATGAACTCACTTCTAGGAGGGTTTTTTTTTTGTAGAATCCTTGAGATTTTCATATAAAAATATATCACATGCAAGTAGAAACAATTTTATTACTTCATTATTTTTTAATTTTTTAAATGTTTATTTATTTATTTATTATTTTTTTGAGAGAGAGAGAGAGAGAGAGAGAGAGAGTGTGTGTGAGCAAGGGAGGGGCAGAGAGAGAGGGAGATGCAGAATCCGAAGCAGGCTCCAGGCTCTGAGCTGTCAGCACAGAGCCGAACGTGAGGCTTGAACCCAGGAACCATGAGATTATGACCTGAACCAAAGTCAGCCGCTTAACTGACTGAGCCACCAAGGTGCCCTTAGAAACTATTTTAAATCTGTATGCTGTTTGTTTCTTTTTCTTGTCTAACTACAACTTCTTATGTTGAATAAGAGTCGTAAGAATAGACATCCTCATCTTCTTCCTAATCTTACTGGGAAAACATCCACAGTTTCATCATTATATATAGTTACCTGTAGTTTTTAAAGATACTCTGTATCAAGTTGAGGAAGTTAGTTTTCCTTCCTAATTCCCTGAGAATTTTATCATGAATGGGTGTGAAATTTTGTCAAAAGTTTTTTTCCATGTCCATTGATATGATCATGTGGTTTTTAAATTTAAAAAATTGTTTTAGTCTGTTAAAGATGGTGGATTACATGCATTGAGTTTTGAAGGTTGAAGTAGCTTCATATCCCTGGAATAAATCCTACTTGGTAATGGTGTATAATTCTTTTAACATATTGCTGCATTCTATGTGTTAATATTTTGTTCAAGGTTTTTGCTTCTATGTTCCTGAGGAAGATTAGTCTACATTTCCTCTCTTTCTTTCCTTCCTTCTTTCTTTCTTTCATTCTTTCTCTCTCTTTCTTTCTTTCTTTCTTTCTTTCTCCCTCCTTTCCTTCTTTCCTTCCTTCCTCCCTTCCTGATTTAGTTAGGACTGTACTATGCGTAAGTCCCTGTGCTAGCTATTAGATACACAAAGAAAAGCCCTAGGCTCAATATCTGGTGAAGGTAGACTTCAGTGGTCTAGTGCTATGACAGCGAAACAGACAAGATTCTGTGAGAACACAGAAGAAGCTACAGCCAAATCCTGGATGACTTCAGTGGAAAAGTGCCAATAAAATAATCTAGATGTATGAATAGGAGTTTATCAGCAAGCCCAGTTAGGGGTGAAGGACATTCTAAGTCGAGGAGACACAATGTACAAAGGTACTGAGATGTGAAGGAACAAAGCACATTCCATTCGGAGAACTGAATGTTGTTTGGCAAAGCTGATGTGCAGGATGTGTGTGTGTGTGTGTGTGTGTGTGTGTGTGTGTGTGGGTGGGTGATGGAGTGGTCGAAGAACAGAGTTGAGGCTGAAAAGATAGTGTGGGGAAGATTAAGAAGAACTTTGCATGCCATTCTAAAGGGATTTAAGAGTTTTAAGTAGGTAACCAACTACTTTCTGGGCGTTAGTGCTAGAGGTCACATCCTGAGAAACCCTTTAGTCTTGGACGAACTAGGATGGTTGGTCACTCTAGTAAGGAATTGTAATCAGATGTCTGTTTTAGAAAGGTAACTCTGTAGCAATGTGGAAAACAATGCAGACAGAAGTGAAACTGGACACAATGCCTCTCGCAGTGATTCTAGTGTGAGCACAGGTGGAACTAACAAAGCAGGAATATCAGGAGTGGAGGAGAGGAAACCAATTTGAGAAATATCTAGGAGACATAATCAATAGACATGGAACTAATTAGATGTTGAGAGAGAAGGAGAAGAATATTAAGGGAATTCCTAGATTTCTGAGTCATAAAACTGGATGTGTAGTGGCAGTGGTGGTAATGCAGGGAGAAAGGAGTGTGTGGTTAATATGTTTGGTTTTATTTATTTAAAAATTTTTTCTTAATGTTTATTTATTTTTGAGAGATAGAGACAGAGCGTGAGTGTGGGAGGGGCAGAGAGAGGGAGACACAGAATCCAAAGCAGGCTCCAGGCCCTGAGCTGTCAACCCAGAGCCTGACACGAGACTAGAAGTCACAAAAAGTGAGATCATGACCTGAGCTGAAGTCGGACACTTAATCCACTGAGCCACCCAGGTGCCCCATTTGTATTTGGTTTTAAATTTAAGTTTAGAGGTGCCTGGGTGGCTCCATCGGTTGAGTGTCCGACTTTGGCTGAGGTCATGATCTCACTGCTCATGGGTTTGAGCCCTGCATTGCGCTCTGTGCTGACAGCTCAGAACCTGGAACCTGCTTCAGATTCTGTGTCTCCCCATCTCTCTGCCCCTCCCATGCTCATGCTCTGTCTCTCTCTGTTTCTCAATAATAAATAAATGTTAACAAAAAATTTTTTAACTTAAGTTTAGTTCTGACTGAGGAGGCTTTGTAGAGAAAGTTGTCTTTGAAAATGTTTTTAAAGATTGCTAGGATTTATTTTTTTCTGGGCGAGGGAATAATGAGGTTGGGGCAGGCATTTGCAAAACAAAAACAAAAAACCTGCTTGAATTAAGGCATATTGGTGAGTAAGATAGGGTGTTTCTATGAATGTGAGTAGTTATATGACATACTCAGGTTAGGTGCTATTTTGCCTGATATGACTGATTAGACTGAGGGAAATAAGAGAAGACAAAGGCATTGTTTTGCTATAAATATTAGGATAGGGCAAGGCTACCCAACTGGTGTTCCATGAATGGCACTGGGGTGCTAGAGATGGATTACAGGGACTCTTGCAGGACTGTTGAGGTATTGATTCCCTCCAGTTTTAGGTAGCCTCATCTATTTATCTCATCTGCATTGTGCAAATATTGTCATTTTATTATGGGTGGCATTATATGGAAAAGATGTGGGAGCACTGTAATGAGAGAATCCTTTCTTTTGTTTGGGTTAGAGTTAAATGGACTTCACAGTTACCTAAAGTGTTTATTAGAATGAAAAATAACAAAGCAAAAATTAAGTTTTTATTTCTTTCTGGCTCATAGACTTTATTTTTCCCAGCTTTATTGAGATGTGATTACATATAATATTGTGTAAGATTAAGGTGTTCCATGCAATGATTTGATATACATACATGTGAAATTATTAACTTCTTTATAAACAAAAACTTTGGATCTCTTTTCACCATCCCTGGTGGGACAAATGTTATTATTTCTAAAAAAAAATACATACCCATTAAAATAAAAGCAGCTGAAGAGTATGTCATTTGCTGTTTTTGAAATAACTGGGAGTGGTGCTATTAGTATTTGAACTCTTGCAGAATGATTGGTCTTTTAATAAGTCATTATTATGAAATAGGGAAAGAAATTAAGAAAGAATGAGTAAATATATACTAATATTCATAAAAGAGCATGTAAACTTTCCTCTCTTTTATTGTGAAATATATTATTATATATTAATATTTTATGTTATAGCTATATAAAAATGCACACATACTTTTGTACAGATCAGTGGATAATTATAAGGTAAACATTTATTAACCATCATCTAGGTTAAGAAATAGAATAATGCCTAACCAGTTTAAAAAAACCAGCTAGAGGGGGCATTATTAGTGTAATATTATGAAATTTGAATATGGTTTGGGTATCAGTTGAGATTAAAAAAAAATCACTGACCTAGAAAAAAATGGAGGCCAGTGAATGAAAAATAGAGCATTTACAGTATGGTTTTCCTTCGGTAAAAGAAACAACATATATGCAGTAAGTTGTTAATTGTGTGATCTCTGGGTTGTGGGAATGTCAAGTTTTTATTGGTATTTTTATTTTCTGATCTTTAAAGTGTGCTTGGCAGGGGGCACTTGGGAAGGTCAGTCAGTTAAGCATCTGACCCTTAATTTCAGCTCAGGTCATGATCCCAGGGTTGTGGGATCTAGCCCCAGATTGGGCTCTGAGCTGAGCATGGAGCCTGCTTGGAATTCTCTCTCTCTCTCTCTCTCTCTCTCTCTCTCTCTCTCCCTCTCTCTCTGCCCCTCTTCCCTGCTCATACACACACACTCTCTCTCAAAATAAAAAATAAAATAAAATAAAATGTGCCTGTATTGCTTCTGTATGAATAAAAGCATAACCCCCCTGAGATGATGTCACAAATATCCGGCCCAGCATTTAATGTTCTGAATTACTCTTTATCAGTTGGGTGTGACACCCCAGGATATTTGAAAAAGGTAGAAATTCTGGTCTCTTTTAAGCCCCACTATTCTCCCAAACAATTTTCCATTCTTTTTAAAAAATTTTTTTAAATGTTTTATTTATTTTTGAGACAGAGACAGAGCATGAGAGGGGGAGGGACAGAGAGAAAGGGAGACACAGAATCAGAAGCAGGCTCCGGGCTCTGAGCACAGAGCCCGATGCGGGGCTCAAACCCACGAACGTGAGATCATGACCTGAGCCGAAGTCACAGGCTCAACTGACTGAGCCACCCAGGTGCCCCAACAATTTTCCATTCTTACCATGTTACTCATTTCCCTGTTACTTACCCTAAATTCGCCTTTTGCCGCAACTGTTCATTTGCTTGAAATTCTTCAGCAGGTGAGGAAGTGCCTTTTCTTTCAGCCAAAACCAGAATTGTGCCTCATGGCTTGACCATGACCTCTTACTGAACTAGGAGAAACCTTCCCCAAGGCTGTGCTCAGTTCTGACTGCCAGTTATGGAAGTTGCCAGTTGTCACCTTGGGGAATTCTGTTTGCTCAGTTGGTGAATATGGTGCAGTGGCCAGGGAGTCACCCTGTGACATGGTAGCCCCCATTCTTGGAGCCAAGCATGGGGCATACTGCATGTGGCATGTTCCCTGTCCCAGAGGGCTGAGTTCTCCAGAAAGTGGTGTGCACAGTACCTTGGCACCAATTTGCATAAATAGTGCAACAGAAACTGCCCTTTATTTTTCTTTAAAATAATGACAAAGCTTGAGCGAAGGCCACGTGGGCAGCTTTGAAGTGGAGATAGGCATCTCCATGGAAGGGATTTGTGACCTTAGATGGGCACCTATGAGGGGACTGCAAGCTGTCACATATTTGGTATTAGGGAAGTTATTATTGTTACATTACTTACAGGTATCAAAATTTAGAGGGATTCAGGAAATCATATAATCCAAACCTCTCTGACAGATGGAGAAACTGAGGCCCAGAGAGGGAGAAGGGATTGTTTTAGAGGACCACAGTTCAGACTAGAACCCCATCTCGCAGCCAATATTTATTTTGTCCTACACCAGTGGTTGCAAAATTGTGGGCTATGACCCTTGATAAGAGTTAAAGTTATTGCTTTGGGTCCAGGGTTATGCATGCCCAACAAGCATTGGTACAACATCTATAAGCAAAAGTAGAACTCAGTCATTTGAGAGTGCATGGCATTTTTTTGAAATGTCGTATAAGTGTGAAAAAATATATACAACCAATTTAATAATAATTCAAAACCCATATGATCATTGCCTGAGTCAGAAGCTAGAACACTGCTAGCACTCCAGAGGTTCTCCTGGAGTCTGCCCTAACCAGGACCCGTCTCTGTTGTCCCCCCGACCCCCATGCAGAAGTAACCTCTCACCGGCTTGTATAATTATTATTGTCTTGCCTTTTAAAATATTTCTTCTAACTATGTCTGCATCCCATAACAGTATTTTTGAGGTTCAGATGATTGAAATCACACTGATCATATTCTTTTGTGTTTTGCTTCTTCTGCTTATTATATTGGTGAGATGTATCCATATTGCTGCACAAAATTGTAGCTTACTCATTTGCAGGGTGTCAGAATATAACATTGTAAGGCTTTACTATTTATAAAGTTAATTTTGGGGCACCTGGATGGCTCAGTTGGTTAAATGTCTGACTTCGGCTCAGGTCATGATCTCACGGTTGGTGGGTTCGAGTCCTGCATTGGGCTCTGTGCTGACAGCTCAGAACCTGGAGCCTGCTTCAGATTCTGTGTGTGTCTCTCTCTGTGCCCATCCCCTGCTCATACTCTGTCTCTCTCTCCCTCTCAAAAATAAATAAGCATTAAAAAAGTTAATTTTATTGTTGATGGACTTTTAGATTGTTTCCAGCTTTGAATTTTCCTTGTTTGTGTCTCCTGGTGCACAGGTGTACAAGTTTCTGTAGAGAAGATACTTACGTATAGAACTGCTGGATCACACAGTGTGCCTATCTTTAACTATACTATGTAATGCCAAAGTGCCTTCCAAAGTGGTCTTGATAATTTCTCTCTCACCAACAATGCAAAGCAAGGGTTCCTCATTCTAAAAACAGGTGGTAACCATTGTTCTATCCCATGCTTTCTATTCACTTCCAGTATATGGAAAAGATTTCCGGCCCTCTCAATGAGAAAGCTAGGTAATATATGCTTTTAGAATGATTTTTATCTACACAGGGCCTTGTTTAGGCATATAGATATAGATATAGATATAGATATGTGTATAGATATGTGTGTATATATATACAATCAATATATTTATATTGATTTTATGTTGTTTGCACAGGTAGAAATGGAGCTGTTCTGGTTGAAAGGGCAGTGTTTGGTGGGCGCATGTGTGTTAAGTGGGAGGGAGCTCAGAGTACACCTGGGTCCCAGCCCAGTGTCTGGCACATGGTGTAATTATTAGTAGGGTTGTCCAAAAATGCCACAGCCTTCCCCAGGAAGTAGAGTTTGCTTCATTGACGGTGTGGGAGTTTCATGTTGTGAAAGAAATACAGGATAGGGTCATCTCTGATCTTTTCTAAAATCTTATGGTAAGTGACAAATAATCATTCCTGGGGAGAAACACACATAACAATATGTGGGGATACAATTTATTGTCCAGATCAATTGTCTGTTGATCAAAGAGTAGAAGTCTGATGGACTTTGGAAGGAGATCATTGCTCTTCCTAGGCTCTCTTTCTATATGATTTTGTTTGAGAAGTCTCTTAAGATCTCAGCTTCCCGGGGCACCTGGGTGACTCAGTGGGTTAAGCATCTGACTCTTGATTTCAGCTCAGGTCATGATCTCATGGGTCATGATCTCTCAGAGAGTTGGGCTCTACAATAACAGCATGTCGCCTGCTTGGGATTCTATCTCTCCTTCTCTCTCTGCACCTCCCATGCCCGTGCTCTCTCTCTCAAAATAAATAAACATTAAAAAATCATATCTCAGCTTTCTTCCCTGAAAATGATATTTGACTGTGTGTTTGCTATAATGCATCGGGTTCTAATAGTCTTTGATTACCATTTTTGGCCTCTCTGTTTACCAGTTTAATAATATTCCAATCTAAGGAATTACAATATATTTGGATCCATTTGTGCACTCAAACAGTATTTGTGGGCCTATCGTGTGCTGGGAATGTTCTACTCTGTGCCAGGGATCCAGCAATGAACAAGACAGACAGAAGTTCTGTTCCTGTGGAACTTATTGCTAGGAACAGATTACAAAAAAAAAAAAAAAAACACAAAAAACACAAATGGAAGTATCAGATGGGGATAAATGGCTTGTAGAGGTTTAAAATAGGATGATGTGCTAGAGAGTGATTGGGTAGCTTCCTGAGACCATGTGGTCACGGAAGCCAAGATCTCAATGATAAGAAGGGGCCAGATATGTTGAGGCGCCCCTGAGGGTTTAACAATGCACCTTAAGTGTAATTGTCCTCACAATACCAACAGACTAGATTTGAATAATGCCTCCACCTTGGTTACTCCATGTAACCATGGTTACATTGTAACAACAGTTTTGTGAGGGAGACATTAGTGTTCTTAACTTTTAAGTGGGGCAATGATTTCCAGATGATAAAACTAATAAGTGGCAAAGCCAGATCTTGACCCCAAGTATTTGGTTTTTACACGTGGCTGTTTCCCTGCTCTGCCCAGCCTTGGGTGTTTACACTGTGCCTCAAGTAGGCTGCCCTGACAGGATGGTAGTCCTACATACTCACCTGTCTTATGCTTTGTCTTATGTCAGACAGGCGTCACCAGAAAAGTTTTAATTTGAGCACCACACGAGAACCTAGAATATGCCTCTTGCCCAAGATTGCCAGACCAGATTAGGATGTTGCTGGCAGAAACCACCATCTGGTTGCTGGGTGGAGTCCCTCTTGCCTTGTTCCCCTCTCTCTGCAGTTTGAAGCTTGTGAAAACCTGTTTAAGGGGAACCCAAGAATGTGTCTGGACAGCACCTCCATTAGCTCAAATGTGAGCACTTACTTAGCAAGAGTTAAGCCCTGTCCCCCATGACACCTGCCAGAGGAGGATGTCAGAGAGCTGAGGAGGGAACTGTCTTTGGGAGAGGCAGCTTAGGGGGAAAGCATGGTGGGGTGGGGTGGGGGAGGGGGTCACAGTGTTAAGTAAGAAGGACCTGACTCTGTTATCTATCCTGGATGACTAAAGGTACATTTTTTTTTATAGTTTATTGTCAAGTTGGTTTCCATATAACACCCAGTGCTCTTCCCCACAAGTGCCCTCCTTCATGCCCATCACCTCCCTTCCGCTTTCCCTCTCCCCCTTCAGCCCTCAGTTTGTTTTCAGTATTTAAGAGTCTCTCATGATTTGCCTCCCTCCCTCTCCCTTACTCTTTTTCCTCCCTTCCCCTCCCCATGGTCCTCTGTTAGGTTTCTCCTGTTAGACCTATGAGTGAAAACATATGGTATCTGTCCCTCTCCACCCACTTATTTCGCTTAGCATGACACCCTCTAGGTCCATCCACGTTGCTATGAATGGCCAGATTTCATTCTTTCTCATTGCCATGTAGTATTCTATTGTATATATAAACCACATCTTCTTGATCCATTCATCAGTTAGTTGATGGACATTTAGGCTCTTCCCATGATTTGGCTATTGTTGAAAGTGCCACTATGAACATTGGGATACATGTGCCCCTGTACATCAGCACTTCTGTATCCCTTGGGTAAATCCCCAGCAGTGCTATTGCTGGGTCATAGGGGAGTTCTATTGATAGTTTTTTGAGGAACCTCCACACTGTTTTCCAGTAAATGTACATTCTTTAACTTCTTTGAACCTTACCTGCCTTATTTCTCTCCCACCGCTGATATTAACTTCCTTCCTTATAGAGTTTTCATGATTACATCAGGATTCGGGGGTGCCTGGGTGGCTCAGTCTGCGTCTGACTCTTGATTTCACCTCGGGTCAAGATCTCATAGTTTGTGAGTCCCAGCCCTGCATTGGGCTTTTCACTGACAGCATGGAGCCTGCTTGGTATTCTGTCTCCCTCCCTCTGCACCCCTCCCCTCATGCTCTCTATCAAAATAAATCAAAATAAACTTCAAAAAAATGTCAAAATCAGAATGCAGGAAACTATATATTTAGGGTGACTGGGACATAATAGAAACTAATTACACAAATTATGTTTTTGTGAGCTTTAGCCACGCAAGGTGGACAATTTTTGACAGGGCAGGGTGTTACCACCCTGTCTGCCATTGACAGCTGGGACACTGCTTTTCTGCCAGCCAACTGCTGTGACAAAGAGGAGTTTCCACAGCCCAGGCTGGCAGCATCCTGGGCTGAGAAGAAGAAACCCTGATTAGTCAAAGGACACTGAAGTCCCACACATGTCTGTTCTTCCTGTTTCCATAACCAGACTGCTGCCCAGCTAGAAAGGCCATAGGCAGCAGCCTCTTCCCCTGACTTCACCTGAGGACACCCTCTCTCAGGGAAGCCATGAGAGGTCCACTTGTTGGTTGGGTTGGTATAGATTTTAAGCGTTCAGCAACTTTTGGCCGCTTGCTAGCTGGAATAGAATATACATCCCTGAATCCAAAAGTCCCACCCAAAAGTGCATTATCTGGCCTGACATGACTAGGTTAATTGTTAACACCACAGTACACTGACTTGTTATACCTTAACCTGGCATTTTTGTCATGAAATACACTCCCTGTTTTCCCACTCCACATATCGAGGCTAGTTCTTCCACTTGGAATGCCTGTTCTCCTACCCTCCTTTCTGGACTATTGAAACTCGAACAATTCTCTCCCAAGTCCACCTCAAAGAACAAAGCTTCTGGAAAGGCTTCTTGATTATCATCTCAGTGGGATAGCCTTATCATTTGAACCTACTAGTATTTTCCCCCCAGTGTTTTTCAAATGGCATTTAATGTTTTCTGCTCAGAATTATATTTTAATTAATTAATTATTACTTTATTTAATTCATCATCTCCCTTGTCAGCCCTTGGAGGGTGGGAAATGTGTACTTAGCAGACCTATGTTACCCATGGCCTTAGACATGGTAGGCAATTTGAGTTGAACTCGAGCAGAGACACTTGAAAATTTTATGCTGGGAGGTAGCAGCTAAACATTTCTATGGTGAGTTCTCCTGTTCTGGGACCTGCCACCTGCCACAGGAGTCACTCCACTATTTGCCGTAGCAGGTGTGTGAGGTAATGCTTTGGCAAGAGAACTGGGAGTCACTGGCAAGAGAGATGACATTCCAACACTAGGAATGAGAGAGAAGTGCGATTCCAGAGCTGGGAATGAAATTGACAGTCCAGTTGTCTGTCAGAGGATAGTGAATGGCAGCCAGGTCACCAAATCCCCGAAGGATCCCCTCAAGGCTCACGCTTGCCCTGGCTCAATGGATGTCAACATTGTTCATGGAAAATGGGACTCAGCTGTTAAGTAGTGATATATTTCTTTATTCCTAAAATCATTGTTTAGTTAGCATAGTGATATATATTTCTTTGCCTATTTCTAAAATAATTTTTTTGTAAGGTAATTTCCAAACCTGCGAAATTATCATAGCTCACGCACAGGTAATTAAGCACACAGCTTTTGGTCCAGAACAGGAGCCTGGGCAGCAGATGTCCAAGTCAGTTTGTTTTTCACAGTCCAGGACGTTGGTTTGCCTCTGTGGAAGGTAAGAAGTTTGTGAAACTCAGTCTTACCTTTCGCATCTTTTCAACCCCCAGAGACAGACAGTAAGGAGGAAAAAAAGAAAAGAAAAATGAAAGCACTGTTTATTTTTTTTTAATGGTTATTTCTTTTTGAGAGAGAAAAAGACAGAATGTGAGTGGGGGAGGGGCAGAGAGAGAGATAGAGACACAGAATCCAAAGAAAGCTCCAGGCTCTGACCTGTCAGCACAGAGCCTGATGCGGGGCTCAAACTCACAAAGTGCAAGATCATGACCTGAGCCGACGTTGGAATCATGACCTGAGCAGAAGTTGGATGCTTAACCTACTGAGCCACCCAGGCAGCCCCCTGAAAGCACTTGTTCAAGAAAGCTAGCCTTAGAGATTGATGTGAGTGTATTGCAAATGAAACTAGTTAACATTTCCTAATGACCAAAGGCAGGGCAGTATCTTGGGGTATGTTTATGTTTCCCCCCACCCCCACCAGTGGAATGATTTAATTTTTAAAGGGTCAAAGAAGAGGCCATAGTTAAACTTGGGCTAGGAACAAAAAGAGTTAAGGGTTCATTACCTTCCAGACTTCCTCCCTTCCTCCCTTTCTTCCTCCCTCCTTTCCTTTCTTCCCTCTTTCTTTTAGTACAATCACTGGCTTATTTATTCATACATTTAGCACATATTTACTGAGTGCCTACTACATGCAGATAATATGTCAGATGCTGGGTAAACCGTACTGGAAGAGACAAACTCGAAGGGATCCTAAACTGGTAGAGTCTTGTGGAAGCTGGAAAGGAGGAAGTTAGAGAAGCAAGCAAAAAATTCTAAGTAGAAATTGTGAAAATGGTAAAAAAAAATTTTATGAAGGGCGGGTGAGATCAGGGGCTTATCATTATACAGGACATGGGCTACTGAGAAGGCCACACTTAAAGGAGGCTTAAACAGATGAAGGATAGCCATCTGTGGGAAGACCTTGAGGCAGGAAAGGGCTCTGTGACTGTGGCTGGCACGGCCAGTGCAGAATGAGGTGGCAGGAGAGTGGCTCAGTTTGGGGAGGGAGGCAGGTGCAAACCACAAGGGCAATTTGCATTCTTTCTTAGCACCTCAATTTCCTCATCAGCAAAATGAGCTGCTGCGCCCACTGTGGGTCTTGAGTGGCCACTTGGCATAAAGTGCAAGTCCTTTTTTACTATAGATTTCGGTATCAAAATTCTCTAGTTGTCCTCTGGGTGCTGAGGAGGACATCGTAGGCACTAGACCTAGCAACCTGCTTAGGTTAGGTGGGGGAATATCCACCTCAGCCTCGTTTTGGGCCAGAAGAGTTTTTGTTGTGGAGGTTGAGGGGTAGCTGTCCTCTGCACTGTAGGATGTTTACCTGCATTGTGGGATATTTAACAGTATTCCTGGAATACTGTTCCTGGACCCAGAAGCTATGTCAGTGGCACCTCTCACTCAGTTGAGAGTGACCAAAAAGCTCTCCAACTATTGCCAAATGTCATCTGGGAGCAGAATCATTCCTGGTTGAGAACCACTGGCCTACAGCTGAGGCTGTAGCTCTGATGAGCAGGCCCACTATGAGATGAGAAGTGAATCTGACATATGCCCTCAGTGTTGGGGAAAGGAGAAAGCATGGCAGGGACCATGGGAGATGGGTGAGCACCTGCTAATTTGAAGGGGGGCATCTCTCACTCTAATGGATTCTTTCTTCCTTTTTTCCTTAAGATTTCAAGTGCTCACAACTAGATTGTCCATAATCCTTGCACCATGACACTCTCATTACTTGTCAGTGTTGTGTTGCATTAATTCAGTTAGCTCTTTAATCGGTTCTTTATAATAATGTAATGACTCCATCACCCCAAACAAAGCTAGGACCTTGATGATAGTCTATGTTGGACAATGCAGCCCTGCCTTGCGTCAGTGGGGGTAACCATTGTCCAGGATCATGTCTTTATCAAGTCCTCACTTTCCTTTCTATATAGCTTTCTTTTGAGTGTATTCCAAAAAATCATTTAAATTTTCATTGTTTTTAACTTTGTAAAAATGTACTTTTTACTGAGGTAATTGTTTGCACTGACTTTTATCACTTTCTAATATGTCACTGAGAGTCATCCCTATTGTGGGATGTTGGATTGCTGGAGTTGATCTGTCTGAAGTGCTGTATAAATGTACCACAGTGCCTTATTCTCTCTCTCACTGGCTGGTGTTGGGACAGTTCCTGGGTAATTTGGTGACCTCCAGCTAACTCTTCCAGTGCGAGAATGCGGGTACAGTGCTGTCACAATTTCTGGTTTATTGAAGAAAAGGTGGAAGGGAGAATTTTTATGTGAAGAAAAGGTGGAAAGGTGAAAGTAGCTGGGGGGGCTAATATAAAGTTTTAAGAAATGCTTACCAGGCTGGCAAGAAACCTGTCTGCAGGCCATTCTTCTAGAGCCTCCAGTTTAAGATTTCCAGATTTGATCACGCAGGTTGAGAGTATCTCACTTCAATCTAGAAGTCAAATGAACTTAGGGGAACCTGGGGAATTCATTCTTCCACATGAAAGAGTGTCAAGTAATAAACTACTGAGTGAAAACTGGAGTAAGGTAGGGTTTGTGGTTGGGATACACAGGGATGTAAATTGCATTCATGTAGCATAATTTGTTGTAGTTGCATGAAAATGCCAGTGAAACATTTCTCTTCAAATCCCAAATTCAGAAGTAAGGGGAAAAAAAAGATGGTCTTAAGGGAGATTTTTTAAAAATCACTTAAACTTTCAAATATTTAATGAAGCCAGTAAAGAAATGCAAAATTGTCTTAAGGAGAATAAATGGCTCCCAGGCTAATGGGATTTGACTGTAATTTGACTGAACCAATTAATATGTTCACAGAAGGCATGCCAGTCAGGGTGGGAGATGGTCAGAGAAGAGCCGAGAGCCCATTTTAAGCACTTTGCTTGCATTTGTCTCCACTGGGGGGGACAATCACACTGGAGACGGTGCTGTTGGGAAGAAAACAAAGTCTTAATATCTACCCATGTATTCGTCTTGTTGTGTGATGGTCACATCTCACTCTCTCATTCCAACCCATTTCTGGGACCGGGTGAGCTTGAATCTTCCTGACCAGAGGTGTTCTGCTAGCAGTCTCTGGGACTAGAGGGCTGAGAGCCACTCTCAGGACTTGGTGAGCCCCCAGATGATGACATAACCCTACAAAGCTTCTTGGAGTCAGCTGATGTCCTGCTCTCATCACCCTCTCATGTTCATTTCCAGAAGCATGGTCTTCACACCCTCTACAATCATTAAGTGCTCACCTAGTGTGGGGCCCTAAGTACAAATACAGAGTATAACTTCAGGAAAGATCAGTCTTGATTCAGCCTTATGAATCTTATGGTTCTGTGGGAACTCCTTGAATCTATATGGAGAAGTTTGTTGATATGCATCTGTGTGCATTTTTCTGGGGATAGGGTCTATAGATTTTTAAGGGGTTCTGTTGGCTGCGGTATTTGAGATTATTGCTTTGGGGAGCATAAGTTTGACTTTTTGAGTATAGGGGATCTGCAGGGAAGAATATCTGGACACTTAGAAGCTGAAGTTTCAGTCCTTAGGAATGCAAAAGACCTAGATCTTCAGGGACAGAGGGGACAGAAGAATCAGTGGGTAGAAAGGGAAATACAGAAAGGAACAATGTGCTATTTATAATGCATGTTGACTGACATGAGTGTGATGTTCTTTTGACATTTTCTCAGTATTTGGTTTGGTTTTTTTTTTTGTTTTTGGTTTTGGTTTTTTTTGGCTGATTGATTTCTTTTGTGGGAGGTAAGGGTAGGTAGAGTGCAGAGTAGCAAGGACGGTTCCCTCAAGCATTTTCAGGGACATGGGAGGCACTCCATAGTGTAGGAAGTAAAGTGCTACAGAATCATAACAAACAGCACCAGGCTAATTTTTGCATTTTTTAAATCCAGTGTTTATTAATAGTCCCTGCAATGGAATTTGCAGTCAGTACAATTCAAGTCAGAACAATTCAACTCAGTTTAGTAAGCAATAATTGAAAACTCCCCATCCACATTATTCCAGCCTTTCTACTAAAAGTTTGGCAATGGATTATGGGTCATGAGCCATTTACTGATGTTGTAGTGTCCACAGGACTGAGAGCAGATAAGCTTTTAAAGCAACACTCTGGGGGTGCCTGAGTGGCTCAGTCAGTTGAGCATCCAACTCCTGATGTCTGCTCATGTCATGATTCCAGGGTCATGGGATCGAGCTCTGTATTGGGCTCTGTGCTGACAATGTGGAGCTTCCTTTGGATTCTCTCTTTCTCTCTCTCCCTCTGCCACATTTTTCCTGCTTGCATTCTCTCTCTCTCTCTCTCTCTCTCTGTCTCTCTGTCTCTCTCTCTCTCATTCTCTCTCTCTCCCAAGTGAAAAAAAAATAAAGCAACACTCTGATATAACTAGGGGATATTCACCTGGCCTGACTGTCTACTTCTGGTCTGCTGCTCCAGTGTTTTTATTAATAGCACCCAATTCAGATGAAAATTTCTATAGTCACCCCTCTATATAACCCTTTTATTGCTCTAACCTTGTTTGTTCTTATCATTTATGTGTCTCTCTTCCCATTCAACTAATGAGCTCCTTGAGGCTTGAGGCATTGTTTCATTCATCTCTGTGTCTAGCATACGTCTGCTCTTTGGTGGACACTTAAAAATTGTCTGTTTAAACTTAACTGAAATGCAATGCATAGTGAAGAAGAGCCTTAGAATGGCAATGACCTACTCACATTATCCTCCTGTGCTGCAAAGGTCTCAACTGGAGGTCCAGTTTTGAGTTACTGATGAGCTTTATGCTTTGAGAAACTTATTTTATCTTTTTCAACCAAATGGGAGAGTAGGTGGAAAGTGCTTTGTGAAGGGCTTTGAAGTGCCCAGAAAATGTTAGCTGCTGTCATTATTACCAACAATAGTTGTTAATAATATCTATTACATATAATAACTTTAAATGCCAGTTTTCTTAGCTGGAAATTGAAGATAATAATTCCTGCTTAGGTTATTTTGATAATGAACATGAATTCCCTTTGGAAACTATAGAGGATTCTCATTGCATAGCCCATAAAAGAATGCATGCTAACAGGGAGATTTGTGCTTCTAGAATAGGCATAACTCAGACATATTACATGGAGGGGGTGCTCAATTGACTGACAATATAAAGAAGCCTTTAAATATAATATTCAAAAAATACAATACAATTTCTGGGTTGTTGGGTAGAAGTTGAGCTATTCCAAAGTATAAGAACATAAAAAAGTACATGGGAAAATTTGATGGGGTGGACTTAGGACAGGTATGGGATTTAGGATTGGGATCCTGCTCAAAGTGAGCTCAATGAAGCATTGCTTCAGGAATGCTGAGGGGACAGGACCATTCCAGACTTGGCAGCTGGAGAGCAAGAACTTGAGTTTGGGACAAAAGAGGATTCATATCAAGATAGACATTCTAGTTTGCAAAATCAACCAAGAGCTTATGTTTCTGAGTTAATGTGAACGTTTCATCAAAGGCATGCCAAATGTGGACAATACCTAGGGCAGTCAGCCAGCACCTGCATGCACTGCTTGCTAATAAGAGGAAGGCACCCAAAAATTACACATAAAAGCAGCTTTCAGCCAATGATCACAGAAACTTTTCTAATAATGCAGTCTTTATCAGGTGAGATAGAGAAGGTGGCTGATTTAAAGTTGTGTGTTCCAGCATCCTTGTTATCCTAACAGGCACTCTGAGCAGGACCAGAACCTCTGACACTAGGAATTCTTAGATCTAAATGCCAATAGACTGAGGGGTAAAATTTCAGGTCTACTTCTGGGCCAGTGGTCAGATGGTAGCAGGCATAGCAGCAGCAGCAACAAATGCTTACGTAGCACCTACCCCTAGTAACCTTGTTAATTTTCGCCACAGCCTTGAGAAGTGGGTATTATCACCACACCAATCTTATGGATGGCAAACTGAGGAACAAAGAGGCTAAATAACTTGCTCAAGGTCACACCCAGTAAGTGGTAGAGTTAGGCTTTGAATCCAACATGTCTTGGTCCAGAGAATGTATTGCTAACCAAGATACTTGACAGTTTTGGCCATCATAATCAGAACAAAGTATCCCTATGACTTTGTGTGATGTAACTGTGGGACTGAGGCCATAAAATTCAAGCTAGTTTTCCATTCTGTCCCAGGCTTTACTTGAAAGGAAGAAGTTTGTCCAGATAAAAGTTTATTAGAGGTATAAGGCTCTTCTTACCTTGCTCATATTTGTGTCATCCCGGGTCTCATATCTCCTCCTGGCTCATGGCAAGGGCTCAATAACCCACATTGTTTCTGTGGACTTTCCCCCATGGTGTAAAATTCTTTTTACTACTGAACAAGAGAGGAGGGTGGGAATGCACAGCTCCACTCCAAACACCTGACAGCCAGTTGGCACTTAATTATTCATCCTCTTGTGGGTCAAACACTTTGATCACATCCTGACTCCACACTCAAGCCTTGTTTCTGTTCTGCCCATGTGGTTGCTCGCCCTAACCAATGGAATCATCAATTGCTGCGGTCATCTGGTCCTCCTGTCACATGGCTCACGGCCATGCCTGTGAAGGCTGTGGATCAGACCTGGGTTTGAATCGTGGAAGCAGAACTTCCTAGCTCTGTGGCCTTGGCCAGGTCTTTCTGAGCTAAGCCCCATCACTTATGAATGAAGGTAATATTATCCTATTCAAGGGCTGCTGGAGAGACTTAAATAAGATAACGTATCATCTAGCATTGTGTTTGACACAGGATAGTCAAGTGCTCAAATTATAGAAAGTGAGTTTTGCAGTTTGATCGTAACTTCTGGAGGCTTGGGATCATGTGTTACTTTGCCAGAGATCCTTCTTCATGTTCTCGATCTCTCCTCAACTACTTCATTCTCTGCCCCAGTTTTATCACCAAAATCCCAGTTGGCTCATTTGCTATTTATTGTGCTTTACCAATATTTGGGGTCATTTTGGTTCTTCCCCAGGAGATATTTGGCTACCGAACTCAAGGCTGCCGGAAAACCCTCTGTCTTGCCGGATCCATCTTCTCATTTGGGATCCTCCCCTTGGTGTTTTACTGGAGACCCGCCTGGCATGTGTGGGCAAACTGCGTCCCGTGTTCCTTGCAAGAGGCAGATGTCGTGTTGCTGAGGACAACAGTAAGTGTGTACCTGGCTTTGTACCTGGTGGCCCTTTCTTTTCCTGAACATCTCATTACAGGATGTCCGTGGGGAGATGTGCAGATGGCAAGTTCCATCACAGCCTTGCATTTTATTTACCAAGAACTCAATAATTTATGTATGAAGGGATCTCATTAAAAAGACCTACTTCACAGGGTATTTCTTTTAAACTTGTGGGTTTTATTAATATTACAGCCTGAATAACCATCTTCATCGCTACAAATAATGGGTAATGTGAGGGAGTTAAGTCAGCCTAGAAGTTACAAAATTCATACTGATCCTTCTCCCCCGTCCTGATGTATCATACCTATCCTAGTCCCCCTGGGGCAACTCTGCAGGAAAGGACAAGAAGAGGTAGGGAGCAGATGGCGAGATGAGGGGAATGCTGTCTTCTGCTGATTTGAAAGAGCCATGGTCTTTGAGAGACTGTGTCCCATCCTGCAGATGTGCTAGGGTAGGAAGTGCAACCATCTTGTCCTGAGCTCATTGTCTCTCTCTGCTAATACAAGGTCCTGGTATTAGGGGAGTTTCCCTGAATTTGCTCAGCTAACACTTCTCCTGGCGTTCATTATACTTAGGCAATGTGTGCCATGCCTGTTCCTACTGGACTGTCAGCTCCACAAGGGAAGGGATCATTCCTAACTTGCTAATTGCTGCATCTCTAATTCCTGCATGTGATAGGGATTCCATAAATATGTGGTGGCTTACAAGCTGAAGGAGATATTCCTATTGGTGGGAGTCAAAGTACAGTCTCACAGAGAACACTTTTCTGGCTGACTTTTAGTGAGTGTTTCTAATAATGCATCAACCCAAATGACCCAGAATGACAACAAAATTCTTGATAAGTCAACCTCTGCTGGGCTGTTAACTTTATATATATATGTATAATCTCTTTAGATAAATATTCTATTTAATGCAGCAAGAGGGGAGGATAGCAATGAGCCTTATAACTGGGATACAGGTTGATAGCTGAGGCACCGCCTCCCAAGTTCCACTCTAGTCGTCAGAGGACAATGATCTTGTTACACTGGAAACAACCTCAGAAACAGAAAAGCTTTCTGCCTTACAGAGTGCACCACCAGACTCTTTGGGTCTGAGAATGTCTAGTTGGCTGAGCTGTAGCCTCTGAGATTGCTGGCAAAGTCAAGGCACAAGTAGGAATAGGAGTAAATGAGCAAGAAAATGGCAAGGGAAGGGAGGAAAATGAAAGAAATGGAGAGGGAAGTTGGTAAAAGGAAAATGAAGAGGGAAAAAAGAGAAAGAAAGATCTAGTAAGAGTGATAGAAATAAAAAAAAGTGTCAGGGCATCTGGGTGGCTCAGTTAGTTGAGCGTATAATTCTTGATTTTGGCTCAGGTCATGATACCAAGGTTATGGGAATGAGCCCCATGTCATCGTGGAGCCTGCTTAAGATTCTCTCTCTCTCTCTCTCTCTCTCTCTCTCTCTCTCTCCCTCTGCCCCTCTACCCCCTTCATGCATGCTCTTATTTTACTTTATTTTATTTTATTTATTTTATTAAACCTTATTTATTTTGAGAGAGGGTGAGTGGGATAGGGGCAGAGAGAAGAAGAAGAAGAAGAAGAAGAAGAAGAAGAAGAAGAAGAAGAAGAAGAAGAAGAAAGAGAGAGAGAGAGAGGCCGGCTCCCTCTCACATTTTGGCTCAATCATGAACTGAGCTGAAATCAAGAGTCGGATGCTTAACCAACCAACTAAGCCACCAGGCACCTCTCTCTCTCTTTAAAATAAAATGAAAAATTAAAAAAAAAAAACAAGTGTCAACCAACACGGAATGGTGCAGTTT
The DNA here is from genome assembly GCA_028646485.1 of Cryptoprocta ferox. Lineage (NCBI taxonomy): Eukaryota > Metazoa > Chordata > Mammalia > Carnivora > Eupleridae > Cryptoprocta > Cryptoprocta ferox. The sequence continues at coordinate 70,584,494 of CM053573.1, forward strand.
GGGATTTGGAGTCAAGGCGTTTGACCTCTAGTCCTAGAACCTTAGCTGGGTTATACATCAGGTGTGTTGCCTAACCTTTCAGGACCTCCATTTCTCTCTTGTGAAATAGGCTTAGTGAAAGTACCTTTTCTTTCTTGGGTTGGTGTGAGGAGGAAGTGAGGTTATGCATGTAAAAGCCCTTTACAAACTGTAAAATACATGATCAAAGACCATTTTGATTGTGTGTGTGTGTATGTGTGTGTGTGTATTATTGCTGAAGCAGCTCCAAGAGCTTGCTGTACGGAAGAGCCTGCTACAGACAGATGCAGCATGTATACTGCCCTGCTTATCTGGATGCTGTGTCCTCCCCTACTTAGCGAGGAACATTCCCGTCCAGGACGGGAGACTTGGGGAAGGGGTCCAGTGCCTGGAAATCGCCAATATTCATCCATGCTTAATAAGGTCACCCTTCCTGGTTGCATGTGATCTGATTCATTACTAGATATATATTGCCAAAAATTTAAAAATCATTTATGCCTTAAGGAACTGTGTGGCCTCCTCCTCCTCTTCCTTTGTCTCTTTCAAAGCCTTTTAAGCCCCTCCCCCATTCAACTGCCCTCCACCACTAATCAAAGCAGTAGAAACCAGCTTCAATCTTGCCTTTTTCATCTTGATTTCAACTTTAATTTTTAATTACCTCCTCTTATGTGTCATTTTAAATGGATTTGCTATGCGAGAGACTCTCCAAATAAATGAGGTTCTAAATTAGTCTTTATGTAATTAGACAAGAACTCAATCATATCCAACATTCTTACTATCTGAGTCTTAGATAAAAATAAGGTTTGGGCACCAATAGTTAAAAAGTGTACGGCTAGGTTATTTGCATTAAAATTACACCTTAAAAATTTTTACTTGTATTACCATACCTGGACCATAAGGACTTTGCATTAAGGACGGCTAAGAAGACTCCTACCTGAAAATGTGTTGTATATTTATTTTTCATGTTATTAAAAAATCAGTACTTGGTATTTACCATCAATCTCACACTGGTAAGATTACAGATCATTATCACAGATACTGATTAGGTAGTCATTTCTTAACGTTACAAAAAAGGGGGGAGGCGTGATGTACTGACTAAAAGTCTTTGGCCCTCAGTTTATTTTCAGTTCCCCATCTCTTATTAAGTACGTCTAAGAGTAAGATTTTTCCAAAAGGTAAGAGTAATCACACTTTTATTTCATAATTTTGAAACTGGCATTTTATTCATTATTCATCTACTTCTGAATTTTAACCAATATCTGTAGGGTTACCACATTTCTATGCAAATAACAGGATTTACATTCATTGGTGTTTTGAATTCAGATGCTCTTGATGATTTCCATAGTTTTCATCTTTATTATAATTACAGATGTGGTTTTTTTCCTTCCCTGTCATATGCCACATGTTGTCAAAGACCCATGATGTGCAGAGGAGAACATGATGATTGGTTACTAGGTTGAGTGAGACTGTTTCATTTCAGTGTTTTCTATGGGGAACATTTTCCCTTGAGTTTCCCCTAAAGATGTCAGTGCTAGGGGCTTTAGTTAAAAAACTGAAAATTCTGCAAGTCAGCCAGGCAGATGCATCCGAAGGCCCACCAGCACCACCAGGATGCTCGTCAGCTACCAGTGCTTGTGTCCACATGTTCTGGCTCCCTTACTCATCTCTCCCTCCTTCTGTGTAGTCTGGTCTCTCCAAGCCCAGGTGCCTCACATAGACACCATTCTCGAAGGGAGCCAGACACGTTTTTGTCTATGCTTTTACGCAGAACATTTCTTCTGATATTCTCTATCCTCTTCATTCATTCAGTTATTCATTCATTCAGGAAACACTTCCTGAGACACAATCATGTACCAGACATCGTTACAGGTACTGGGAATATAGGTATGAGCAAAGCAGATAGGAATCCATATCCTGTAGAGTGACATTCTGGTGAGGAGTTCACTCATACATGCATGCACACACACACAGGCACTCACACACACATTCTTCTACAGCGTGAATATAGAAAGTAGGTGTTCTACCTCTATTTATTAAAATCTACTCATTCCTCAGCCATCTGTCACCTTTTCCATTGTTGGTCCTTTCTCTCCCTCAGTTCAGGAGGGAATTAATTACCTTTCCTTCATTCTCTTTCAGCTCCATATTTTCACCTCAGACTGCTATAATGCTTTTTGCGATCTGCCTTGTATTAAAATGCTATTCATTTCACATTTTATAAAACAGCATCTCATTGACAATTTCACAGAATTCCCATAACAACTTTGGGAAATGGGCATTATCGTCTATCTCTGTTTTACAGATGAGGGCACAGAGATCACCTTTACAGGTTATTAAGCCTAGTAAATGTCAGCCAGGCTTTCCCTCTCTCCTTCTTTCCCTCCGTCCCTCCTTAATCCTCCTTCTTTCCCTCCTTCCCTCCCATCGTAAATTCGATGAGCACAGGTTGTGTGCCAGCCACAGTGGTAGCTCATGGACCGGGGCTGGGATATAATAATTAGTAAAATCAGGGTTTTTGACCTCATGAAGTTCATTAGATCATGACACAAATAAATGTAAATATCCAACTGTTAGAAGTGCTACTTAGGAAAGGTTCATGGTTATAGTAGGATTATAAAATAGGGCTCTGACCAAGCCTGAGCTTGAGTTCCAAAGGATGATGAGTCAAAAGGTGATGGTGGCTGGTAGGGAGGGGCACATGGGAAATGGTCCAGGAAAAGGGAATAGTGTGGACAAAGAACTTGCACCTGTCTTCTGACCCTCTAAATCCAGGCTTTTTTGCCCACTGTGCTACATTCCTTTTTTATAGTTTTTTTTCTTTTATTAGATTATAGGCTTTTTGAAGGCAGTAACTGTGGCTTACTTTTCATTCCCCACAGCATCCAGCACATAGCCGCAGCAGGTGCTCAATATTTATTTGATTTGATTAAATGAATTGAATTTAATCTGTAGTAAATGGTCTCATGATTTTTTACCAGCACTTTCTTACACAGATGCTAAAGTGAAAGGTCATGGCTGAGAAAGTAAGAGAAGATAGTCTTATGTTTCTTTCAGGTACACATTCATCTTCTGAATCTCATTCCCCCAGCTCCCATTTCAATGGTTTTTCCTTAGATATTCAGCCAGAAAGCCCTGAGATTCTGTGGGATCTCCTATAAAAAATGATTCTTTTTTTACATGTTTATTTGTTTATTTTGAGAGAGAGAGAGAGAGAGAGAGAGAGCGCACAATTGAGGGGGGTTAGAGAGAGAGGGAGACAGAGAATACCAAGCAGGCTCCTCACTGTGAGCACAGAGCCCTGATATAGGGCTTGAACTCATTAACCATGAGATCATGACCTGAGCCAAAATCAAGCTAGACTTTTAATGACTGAGCCACCCAGGTGCCCCTCAGAAATGATTCTATGTCATGACAAATAGTTTTTAAGCCATTATCTTTCATAACACAGGGCTATTTATTTATTTACTTATTTATTTTTTTTAGTGTACTCTTTAATCCCCATCACCTATTTCACCCATCTCCCTCTCACCTCCCCTCTGGTAACCATCAGTTTGTTCTCTATAGTTAAAAGTCTGTTTCTTTGTTTCTCTCTCTCAGTTTTTCCCCCTTCGCTTGTGGTTTTTTTGTTGTTTGTTTCTTAAATTCCACATGAGTGAAATCATATGGTATTTATCTTTATTTGACTGACTTATTTCACTTAACATTATACTCTCTAGTTTAACCCATGGTTTGCAAGTAGCAAGATTTCATTCTTTTATATGGCTGAATAATATTCCATTATATATATATATATATACACACACACACACACACACACCACATCTTCTTTATCCATTCATGTATCGATGGACACTTGGGCACTTGGGCTGCTTCCATAATTTGGCTATTATAAATAATGCTGCAATAAGCATAAGGGTAAATATATCTTTTTGAATTAGGTTTTTGTACCTTTCCCCACCTAATAGTGGAATTTCTGGATCATAGGGTAGTTCTATTTTTAATTTCTTGAAGAATCTCCATACTATTTTCCACAGTGGCCACACGACTTTGCATTCCCACCAATATCTAATGAGGGCTCCCCTTCTTCCATATCCTTGCCAACACCTGTTGTTTCTTGTGTTTTTGATTTTAGCCATTCTGACAGGTATGAGGTGACATCTCATTGCAGTTTTGATTTGAATTTCCCTGAAGATGAGTGATGATGAGCATCTTTGCATGTGTCTATTGTCTATCTGTATGTCTTCTTTGAAGAAATGTCTGTTCGTGTCTTCTGCCCATTTTTAAAGTGGATTATTTGTTTTTTGGGTGTTGAGTTGTACCAATTCTTTATATATTTTGGGACGAATTTTTTAATGTTTATTTTTGAGGGAGAGAGAAAGAGAATGAGTGAGTTGGGGAGAGGCAGAGAGAGAGGGAGACACAGAATCTGAAGCAGGCTCCAGGCTCTGAGCTGTTTGCACAGAGCTCATTGCAGGGGCTTGAACCTACAAACCATGAGATCATGACCTGAGCTGAAGTTGGATGCTTAACCAATTAAGCCACCCAGGGACCCCTTATATATTTTGGATACTAACCCTTTATTGGATATATCATTCGCGAATATCTCCTCCCATTCAGTAGATTGTCTTTTAGTTTTGTTGATTATTTCCTTTGCTGTGCAGAAGCTTTTTATTTTGAGGTAGTCCCAATAGTTTATTTCTACTTTTATTTCTCTTGCCTCAGGGGACATATCTAGAAAAAATGTTGCTACAGTTGATGTCAGAGAAATTGCTGCCTATGCTCTCTTCTAGGGTTTTATGGTTTTAGGTCTCACATTTAGGTCCTCAATCCATTTTGAATTTATTTTTGTGTATGGTGTCAGAAAGTGGTCCAGTTTCATTTTTTGCATGTTGCTCTCCAGTTTTCCCAGCACCATTTGAAGAGACTGTCTTACTCATTGCATATTCTTTCTTCCTTTGTCGAAGATTAATTGACCATATAATTATGGGTTTATTTCTGGGTTTTCTATTCTGTTCCATTGATCTATGTCTCTGTTTTTGTGCCAGTACCATACTGTTTTCATTACTAACGCAGGGCCATTTGTATTGTGATTTACAGTTGCATATATGTTTCCTCATTTGGTCTACTCTGGTAGAGATTATTTTTTCCCCCATTTATAGAGAGAGCATAGAGAAGTTCAGAGAAGAGCTCAGGGTCCCATAGCTGTAAGCAGTGAAAAAAAACTTCTATTTTTTTCAGCTGGAGTTGTAACTCCAGAACAGAGCTGGAGTTGTAACTGGAGATCTTTTTATCTCCTGGCCAGTCAGCAGACTCCACAGAGGCAGCAGTATGAAACAGTTGAAGAGTAGAGTCTGGAGCCTGACCGCCTGGGTTTCATTCCCAGTGTTGCTCTTGACCTACTTTGAGCAATGTACTAGTTCAGGCTGCCATAATAGCACACCACAGACTGGGTGTCTTAAACAACAGAAAGTTATTTTCTCACAGTTCTGGAAGCTGGAAGTTCAAGATCAAGTTGCTGGCAGGCTTAGTATCTGGTGAGACCTTTGTTCTTGGCTTGCAGGTGGCCAGCTGCCTTGTCTCTGTTCTCACGTGGCAGAGAGAGCTGTCTGGTGTCCTCCTCTTCTTATAAGGGTACTAGCCCAATGGGATTAGGACCTCACTCTTATGACCTCACTTAACCTAAATTACTTCCTAAAAGCCATATCTCCAAATGCAGTCACACAGGGCGGTAGGGCTTCAACATATGGAATCAGACATATTAGGCAAGTTACTTACCCTCCACTCTGCCTCCACTTCCTCTTCCTCATATGTTAAGAGGGGCTAACAATAGTACCTGCCTCATTACCATGAGAAATCAATGAGAAATACATGTAAAGTGCCGTGATGAAATCTGGGCCTGGCAAGGAGTCATGGGCACTGGTTACTATACATTTTTTAAAACCAATTTTAACTTTTTATTTGTTACTTCCTGTTATACACTGAATCTCCAGATGATTCAGACGATGAGCCAGCTAACTCATTACTCCTTCTTCCCTCAGAAAATGATCATAAAAACAAACAAAATATTCAATCTTTCCAAAAACGTATGCTGAATTGTTCAGGATTTCAACATAGATATAGATATAGCCTTTGCTTTGTCATACAACCTCCGCGCTTTGTCTACCCCCACGACCACCCCATCCCCCTTTTTTTGGTCAACATGTTCCGAGAGTACTGAGACAATAATTTAGTGTGAGATTTTTTTCAATGCTTAGAACTTTCTTTCTCTATTTTATAACTAAATCCTATCCATTCTAGCCAATGTCAACTTTTTCCAGTTAAGCAACTTTGGGAATATGAGGTCAAGGTGTCAAGACTATCAGTGGATCTGGGCAAAAGGGGGAAAAGGAAAGAAAAAAGGGCCACTTAAATATAGAAAGAATAGTATTTTACCAAAGTCATGGGTCTGTAAAGGCAGCATAGTGTTTTAGAAGGAACTTGAGAAATGTTAAGTTATTACTACTTCATCCATCCATCATCCTCTTAAGTACTTCACCTTAGTGAGAAAGTTCATGCTTTTTAGCATTGCTACGTATCCATCTCCAAGCGAAAAGTACTGGAGTCCTCGTATCTCTTTGGAACTTTGCAACTGGTTACTTTTCTTCTTAAGGCAAGCTCAGGAGTACATTTTGTGTAGCAAACTCCTACACAAGGAGATGAGTCACAGTGTTGGGCTGAACTTAAAGTGACCATTACACTACTTTGAAATTCCAGCAGAGAAGATGCTTATAACAAAGAGTTGTAAGAAAACAAACAAGGCCACTCACCTGGTGCAACTAGAAGAGTTAGCCTGGAATTTCCAAGTTCAGAAAGGGCAAGGCCAAAGGAAATCAAAAATGCCCAGGTTTTTCTCCCTGTATCTTTCTGTTCAGGGCAAACAGAAGTCATCTGTTACATTCATTTCTTTGACATGAGCTCTTGAATTATTTTAAATTCTACTCTCAGAATTCAGCTGGTTAATTCTCTTTTGAGAAAGAGAAGGTAAAGCCTGCTCACTGAGACTTGAGGTGTTAAAAGTCTAGATTTGCCAGGCAAATAGTTTGGATTAGTTGCATTACAAAGTGGTTATTTAAAGTGGTGGCTCCTTGGGTGCACATAAGTCTCTTAAGGATCATTAACTGCTTGAGAGAGCTGGGAAACAGGCATAAAGTGGAAATAGCCCCTTCCAGGTAAAAATGCTTCTGTTTCAGAAGGAAAAAGAAACTGGAAGACTCTCAGAGACTCTCCACGTTTCCTCCAAGGGAAAATAAGTTCTTATTTACAGAAAGAGCTCAGGAACAACATGCTGCAGAAAATGAGGCCCAGAGCCATAGGCCAAGGAACACTTGCACTCAGCTACCAGCCAGCCCTTGGACCAGGTGCATTATGAATTTTTGCATTTAATCCTTCAAGCATCCATGAAATGTGGTATTCTCATCCCCACTTGCCAGATGCAGAAAATTCAGCTCAGAGAGTTGCCATGATTTTTAAGATCGTTCAGAGCTGAGATATGCTCAGGAAGGAACCTGTGCTCTTTCCTTTTTGGATAACACCAAATTGAAAACTGGGAGAAGTTGATGATGTTGCCTGGAGTGACCACCTCACACTGACACACTTTTCCCTTCATTTCTTTTTTTTTTTTAATGCTTATTTATTTTTGAGAGAGATAGAGAGATAGAGCGTGAACAGGGGAGGAGAAGAGAGAGAGAGAGAGAGAGAGAGAGACAGAATCCGAAGCAGGCTCCAGGCTCTGAGCTGTCAGCACAGAGCCCGACGCGGGGTTCGAACCCACGAACCATGAGATCATGACCTGAGCCGAAGTCAGAAACCTAACCAACTGAGCCACCCAGGAGCCCCTATTTCTTTGCCCTTTTTTTTTTCTTAAAAAGTTAGGTAGATTTCTTCAAAAATATGAAAGATTTTACAGAGTCTTTAACATAGTAGTAAATAAGAGAAAAGTCAATATTATTGCCTTACTCTAAGAAAAATGGTCTTATTAAAGTATCTTTCCTTAACATATAGAACTATACTTTGCATTATATAGAATTATGGGTTATAGGGCTTGGGGGTAAGAAATAAACTTAAAGGCACATATACCGAAACACCTTTGATTTAACTGTGGTACAGGCTATATAATAAGATGGAGGCCTATAGATGAATTTTGGTCTCATACTTGCCTAGACTAAGGCATACAGTTGGTGCATCAGATTAGCACAGGCCTTGGAGAGCTTGGAAGTTCCAGTGTTCCACTTTGCTGTTCCTTTTTTAGGCATTATAGTCTAGAGGTCTGTTTGCTGTCACACAGCCCAAAGAGTGATAGCTTGGTGTTAGGAATCAGATTCTCTGCTGCCAAGAGAGCAGAGATTATGAGAAACTGGATGGTATACAATTCAAGGTAATTTTCATACATAAGCCACAGAAACCACGGACAACTTGAAACGAAAAGGAGCCAAGAGTTAGAGTGTGAAGACCTGGCTTCAGGTCCTGGTTCTTGACTTGCTGCTCATACCAGACTGGCCTCGTCTGAGCCTCGCTGATGGAGTGCCTGGAACATAAATGTTAAATAAACATTAATATTTTTATTATTATTTGATATTCACAAGAAACTCACTCATAACAATATCATAAGTGGTCAAAGGCAAAGCCGTATAATGGTGAACTATGTCAAAGTCAAGGTGTGTTCTATGGAGTTGTTGCCTATCCCTAGAACACTCCCAAGTTCAGTGGCTCAGTCATTAGAAATTTAGCCATCATCGGTCATTTTTAGGCTCTGAAGGCAACTCTATGTAAATCTGGTTTAATTTGACTTAGTTATATATATATATTTTTAATGAGGGTAATAGTCAAGTTTACTGGTTTTTAGAATTAATGCATTAACTTTCAAATTTCTACTGTTTTTTTTTCCGTCCCTTTCTTCTTCCTCTCCCCCCTCCCTTCTTTTTTCCTTTCCTTCTCTTCCCTCATCTTACCCCCTTTCCTCCCCACATCCTTTGCCTTGCTTTCCTCTCTTGCTCCTCCACCCTATCTCTCTGTCTCTGTCTGTCTCAGTCTCTGTCTGTCTCTCAGAAGCTGTGTTAGGTCTGGCTGAGCACAGATACTCATCAAGCACAGTACCTGCCCACAGTCCAAGAGGAGTGATAAGGTGGACAGGTAAAGAGGAATGCGATAAGGTAGAATGTGGTAAGAATTTCAAGTACCCTTATAGTTTAGGGGAAAGATCACCAAGAGAAATTAGAGCATTTCTCATGATATGAAGTTCGAGCTGAGTACTACAGGAAGGTTCAGATCTAGCCACGTGGAAGCTTAAAGAGAGTAGAGGAGGATGTGTATTCCAGGCTAAGGAAGCAGAAGGAGCAAAGCCATGGAGGAGGGCTTCTCTGGAAGAGAATCAATGTAAGAGATTAACTCCAAACAATGAATATATCTTCTCCTCTCTGTCCTTTTGCAGCGTGAGCTGGGACACTCTTCTCAGCAAATGTGGGTGTGGTGGAGACAATTCCCAGCTCTGACCTATATTCCTTAGGCATTAAATGTTTCCCAGGCTTGACTTCCCTTTACTGTCCTTCCTAGCTCCTGAGGTTTACCAGGCATCCTAGTGGATTTTATGCATAGCATTTACCCATTCAGATAATAACCACAGTTATTGTCACATCAGTTTCTAAGGGACCATTGTGGTACCTGTTACTTAACCCAGTGCTGCTCACTCTACTTTTATTCTCTGATGAAGTCAGCAGTGAATGCGAAGGAAGCAGCTTCAGTTTGGGTCATGTGGGAAGGTGTCTTCTGGAATCCTACCATTGCTAACCTTTTGACAGTTACCCCTGGGCACCTTCAGTCCATGAACTCTGGCATGGAAAAGCATCCACTCATTCTCACTTGACAGGTCACAGTTCACCACATGGATGGGGATATAAGGGACAATAAACATGGTTCCTACCTTCCAGATGGTCTAGATGAACAAGGAGAATATAAGACAGAAAGTGATTAGGAGCACAAGAGGGGGGCAGTTAGGATCTTTTGGAGTGAGTATAGTGATAGTCCCTCCTTCCCCCTGGCAAGACAGTATTACAGGGGCTGTCCTGGAAGAGGTAGAATTGAAGTTAAGCCTAGGACCCCTGGGATGGTTTAATTGACCTGGTGTCCTCAACCTCAGGGACCTACAGAAACCCTTCTGAGTGCTTGTTTGTTTGTGATGTTTTGCATCTGACTGTGGCCTCATGTGAAGGTAATAGCAAAAAAATGGCTCTTTTCTGAGAATTTACCTCCCTACTCTCGAGTTTTGTGATATATGCATATTCATATGCAGATCCCTCAATAAGTGACCACAGGCTTTTTCTTTCAAGGCTTTATATCTCCCAGCGCTCATGGGCATGTAACTTTGTGTAGAATGTTTATTAAGTCCATAAATTTACAGGATTATATGAAAGTAATGTGTCTCAGGGTGAATTTTAGCCTGATGACTTCTCTCAGCCTCATGGGGGTTTTGGTGTCTATTTCCTCAGGATGAATTCCACAGTTACTCATGGAAAAAGGTAATGTGGATCTACTTGTCATCATTAAACAGCACATTTGGTGTCACTCCTGACCACCCTCTCATCACAGATGAGGAGGACATCATAAATAGAGCCATCAGAAAGCCAGACCTAAAGGTTAGTACATTTATGCTAACTGCTAATTTTGAAGAAATTGAATTCTCTCCCCAAAATATAAGGTTCAGTTCAGATCCTCCACCACGCCAATCCTCAACAGTATACATAGACCATTATAAGGAACATGTACTTTGGAGCTGGACAAAACTGAGTTCAAGTCTCAGCTTCATCCTTCTAAACTGTAGAGCCTTGGTTCCGTTACTAAAGTCTGCCAAGCTTCTGTTTCCTTATTTATAAGATGATGATGAGAATGCCTACCTCTAATATTCATTGATGCATTCAATAAATTAAAGAACACAAAGATCATTATGGTGCGAGGTACATAGTAGATACTCAGTACACATTAGCTCCGAGTAGAATCAAGCCCTCTGTATGATAATCTATGAAATGGGGTTTCTTTTACAGTAAACATGACCACCCAGAAACATCCCAGGGACTTCCTTATGTCTGCAAAATGAACTCATTTTGAGTTCTGTCATTCAAATGTGTTTGGGTTACTTCCGCTTCTCCATTTTACATTAGTACTACTTGGATTATGACTGGTTAACATTCATATTAAAATGTATTTTATAAAACAGGCTGTTTTTCTCTTAAGTTTATGTGTGTGTGGACAGCTGTTTAAATTAGCTTTATGAGCTCAAGGTCAATTTCTTGAAATAAAAAAACTCAATTGCTGAGCAGTTTCTCTATTGTCAATTGTTATCACCCGGCCATCTTAACTGCCCAAACAAACAAAAACAAAAGAGGTCAAATACCTCCAACCAACAGATTGCATAATCTGTCATGGGGTTATTCACCTGGAAAAGTGGGCATCCCAAATCAACTTTAGGGACCTGCCCTAGGACAATTGTTGACCTCCAGCTTCTGTCTTAAGTGGACAAAAAGATGAAGAAATGCTCAAATAAACACAATGTAAAGAAGGGGCGGAGGTCTTGAAATGGAAACCTCTGGCAGCAGGATGGGATCTTCATTTACCAGCATATGGCTTAGGGAGTTGGGCTAATTACTGTCTCTCTGAGCCTTGAGCTTCTTATTTATAAAATGAGAGCAATAACCCCTTCTGTGCCTGTTCCTCAGGCCGTTGCACACCTAAGATGAGAAGATGGACACTAAGGTGATTTGTGAACTGTGATGTGCTACTTTCATAAAGGACTGAAACTCTCACGAAAATGGAGGAGAAGCCATAGACTTCAGCCTTGACAATACTGATGGCAAGAGTGATAAGAGCACCAAGACCATCATGATAATCATTCAGGCCATTCAGGGAGAGTTTGGAGATCCGCTCAGTCAGGTTTATGAACGCAGGCTAAGAGGAGCCTAATTATTATCATGGGATTGCATGCAAAACTAAAACCCAGTGCTTAACCTGTTAAACAGGATGCTCTCACAACGTGTTCCAACAAGAAATGAGGAGCAGGAAGCCTGGGGAAGGGCAGGCTTCCTGGTTCAGAGCAGAAAGCTGAAAATCACCCCACCGCACACCCCTGATGTCCTAATTACAGTTTCCTGCTCTGAAGTTCTCGGAAGTGGGCAAATAAACTCCATCCCATGCAAATAATGTGCTTAATATCCTCTTACCCAGTGTCCAGAGCCTCTGAAGATGATGAGGGAAGCAAAGAAATTCCAGGCACAGATGATTCCTGCTAGGAGAATTTTAAAGATAATTTGAAAGGTGTCTGATGGGGTCATTCTTCTCACTCTGTGAGGAATGGCCTCAAGAACTTATCAGGAGGGGGTGCCTGGGTGGTTCAGTTGGTGAAGCATCTGACTCTTGGTTTCAGCTCAGATCATGATCTCACAGTTCCTGAGTTTGAGCCCCACATCTGGCTGTGCACGGACAGCACAAAACCTGCTTATGATTTTCTCTCTCCCTCTCTTTCTTTCCCTTGCTCACTCTTGTGCTTTCTCTCTCTCTCTCTCTCTCTCTCTCTCAAAATAAATAAATAAATAAATAAATAAATAAATAAACATTTTTTTTTTAAAAGAAAAGAAATTATCAGGAGATAATGGAATCTTCTATTTTCTGGCCTGAGGTAAAACTTACCAGGAATCTCTTTATTCCTTGTTATTACTGCCTTCATCTGCTGATGTTTTGTGTCTGTTATGTTTTTTAAGCTTCTCAATCTCAGTCTGTGCCTTCACATCCTCCGGATTTAGGTTCTCTGATTGAGCAGGGGCCTCAAATTCTCTCACAGTTTGTCCTTTAAAAATGTTCTAACCCAGATTTGTGAACCTATAGAATGAATAAATGAGGCACCCCTCACTTTATGCAACTTGAATCCTGGCAGCTATGGGATTTTTCAGACCTTCTTCTGAGACTAACTTGAACATTAAATCCTTTGAGAGACTGGACTTTGGAGCCAGTTGGGCTTGAGTTCAAATTCGATATCTGCTTGATAGGTGCCATCTTGGGCAAAAGACTTAACGTGAACTTCAGGGATGAAGTGAAGGTGAAAATAATATCTGTCTACCAGAGGATGATGAAAAAGACTAAAGATGATGTGTGAAAAGCCCCCACGTACTCAAATAAGCTGTGAATACAGTCCAGCTCTGTTTGCAGAATTGCAGGGACTGAACAAGACAGGCAGGCGTGAGACAGGAAACGTGAGGTTGCAAGGTGGACCATGATAGCCAGTCTCCTTCAGACACTCTTTCTTCCTCTCTCCAACTTGCAGCTTGTGAAGGAAGAATCACTCCCAATGGCAGTGCACTCCAAGTTTAGACTGAAAATCAGTTGGAAAATAGGATTAATTTTTTAAAGTTACTTTGCAACCAATCTCGTTGAAATATATCCATTCTGTAAAATAAAATATACAGCATTTAATGCTCTTTCTGGGTAACTATGAATATGTGTGTGTGTGTGTGTGTGTGTGCATGCTCATGTACACATACATATATTTATTGAGTAGGATTAAGATTGATTTGGTGTACCCTAGGTCTTGGAGTTTAGGGATTTTACCTCTATTTCTAGTTGTCATGTGGTTGTGCAAAGCATTCATTCACTTATTTACCAACACACAAAACACTTATTAGGTTTTAGCTGTACACTCTTCTCAGTTCTAGAATTTATCTAATGATTGTACTGTACTCTTCACAGGTATAGAACATACCCAGAAGAGCGCAGTCAAAATTAGAGATAATCTGCTCAATTGCCTCAATTTATTCATGGGGAAACTAAGGTGCAGAGAAATTTACTTGAATTTCTCAAGGACACAATTTCAGAGTAGCCATAAAAAGAAGACACTGTAGGGGGCACCTGGGTGGCTCAGTTGGTTAAACGACTGACTTCAGCTCAGGTCATGATCTCACAGTTCTTGGGTTCAAGCCCTGTGTCAGTCTGTGTGCTGACAGCTCAGAGCCTGGAGCCTGCTTCCAACTCTATGTCTCCCTCTCCCTCTGCCTCTCCTCCTGCTTGCAGTCTGTTGCTCTCTCAAAAATGAATAAACATTAGGGGCACCTGCGTGGCTCAGTCGGTTGAGCGTCTGGCTTCGGCTCAGGTCATGATCTCACAGTTCGTGGGTTCAAGCCCTGCGTCAGTGTGTGTGCTAACAGCTCAGAGCCTGGAGCCTGTCTTCAGATTCTGTGTCTCCCTCTCTCTCTGACCCTCCCCTGCTCATGCTGCCTCTCTCTCTCTCTCTCTCTCTCTCTCTCTCTCTCAAAAATAAATAAAACATTTAAAAAAATTGAATAAACATTAAAACATTTTTTAAAAAAAGGAAGACACTGTTTCTCAACTTTGGCTGCACAGTAGAACTCTCTGCTGAAATTTAAAACCTATTTATGCCCAGGTTGCACTCCAGACAAGTGAAATCAGAATCTCTTGGGGGTGAGACCCTAGAATTAGTATTTTTTTTAAAGCTTCCAGTTAATTCCAATGAGCAAAATGAGGTTATAAGCACCTTTCCATAACAATATGGCACTGTGTCTCCTTGTGCTCAGTTAAGCCACCAGTTAATGGAAATTCAGATTCACATATAAAATTGCTTCAAGAATCAGAAACAGGAAGGCATCATCGCCATAAGCATTAACCTTACCTTTCCTTTTCACTGCTGACATCAGACACTCACATCCTGGAGTACATTTTCTTGCAATAACCTATCCACTCTCTTCTAGAACCTGCTGCCAGCCAGCCTAATCTTTTTCACTGTCTCTTCTATAGTTTTCTCTGAAAGTCCATTGCCCACAAGACAAAGTCCTAGATACCTCACCTTAGCATTTAAGACTATACATTCTGATCTTTATTTATCTTTCCAGCCTCATTCTCCAGACTGTAGTCAAGGAGACCCACTCATTTGCCCCTACTCGCAACTGACTTGTGCATAGTCTCTTGGACATGCCCTCTTTCCTTCTCATCTGAGCAAAAGTCTTCCAGTCCTCCAAGGTTGCAGCTTTGATGCCATCACCTCCATGATGCCTTCGGTCATCTGCCCTCTCTATAGTTCTACAGCATTTGGATACTATACATTTTACTTGATTATATTTTTATTTCATTGACATGTATATATTTGACTGTCTGATATAGTTTTCACTTTTGTAACATATTTTCATCCTTTGGTAGGTTATCGATAACCTAGTGGAATGCAGAGACAGAGTTTTACTCATATACTTATCTGTATAGGAAACCCACATGTGATACACATCGACTGAATGAAAACTTCTAAGAAAGAATGCCAATTGTGTGGTAGAGAAAGTTGCAGTAAGTTAGGAAAGGATAATCTTTTTTTTAAATTTTATTTATTTATTTATTTTTTAACATTTATTCATTTTTGAGAGAGAGAAAGAGCACGAGTGGGGGAGGGGCAGAGAGAGAGAGAGGGAGACACAGAATCCAAAGCAGGCTCCAGGCTCTGAGCTCTCAGCACAGAGCTGATGCGAGGCTCGAAGCCATGAGCAGTGAGATCATGACCTGAGCCGAAATCGGGCGCCCAACCGACTGAGCCACCCAGGCGCCCCAGGAAAGGATAATCTTAATTACATTAGAACTCTATTTTTGCTTCTTCCGCAGGCGTTTCTTTAGCCACCAAACTGCTACATATTTACTGATCCCTAAACTAGAGACTTTCTTAGTACTTTTCTTTTGCAGGTGAGATGTATAAAAGTGCAGAAAATAAGATATGTTTGGAACAACTTAGAAGGACAGTTCCAGAAAATTGGGTAAGTGGTTTCAGCAATTTCATCCAAAACAGAGAGACTTATTGCAAAAATATTATTTCTAAGTATGTCTTTCTCATTATTATTCTTTCAGTTGTTTGGAAGACTGGCTCAGTTCTGCCAAGATACATCTGAAATTTGGATCAGGTCTAACAAGAGAAGAACAAGAGATTCGGTACCATGCCTACTGTTTTCTACATCAGCTCAAAAGGACCGTTGCCATTAGACAAATAGAGAGCCTAGCAAATCATTATCTTAGCTGGTCCATATCAGAAAGCTTTGTAATGCTCTATTCAGTATTGTTAAATTAAATTCATGCACATACCTTCCCTCACTTCATCGGAGCAGCATTGTGGGGGAGGTAGAACAAATCTCTTCATCATTCCAATGTAATACATGAGAAATCTGAGGCTCACAGAAGTTTGATGGCCTGAACAAGGTCACATGAATGGGAGGTGATAGAAAAAGAGCTGAGTCTCACACTCTGACTACAGGTTTTGTTTTCTTTCTACTCTACACAGAGCTTCTCAAGTTTATAATAATGAGGTTGAACCAGTTTTGCTTGTAATCAGGAAATATATTTTATACCAAGATCACATCATTGAATAATAATTGTAGAGCAGCAGAAACTACTGTGCAAGACCTGGTTCCAAACTATTGTGCAAGAACTCCATGGTTCCAAAGCAGTTCCTGGGCAGAGGAACCAGGCTGAGGAAGAGCATAGTGTTGAATGTCAAGAGCCTATCAGTAATTCACTGTGTAGTTCTAAGCAAGGGACTTCTTGTCTCTCAGCTTTGGCTCCCTAGTTGTTAAAAAGGGTAGGAGGGCTTTGTAAAGGCCTTGCTGGTCCTAAGTTTCTCTGATTCTCACATTCCCCTGCACCCCATTTTACAGTACTTTGAAGGGACTTAGGGCCATGCAGCATCAGCATCACCTAGAAGCTTGTTAGAAACGCAGAATCTTAGACCACACATCATCCC
Source organism: Cryptoprocta ferox (assembly GCA_028646485.1). Classification (NCBI taxonomy): domain Eukaryota; kingdom Metazoa; phylum Chordata; class Mammalia; order Carnivora; family Eupleridae; genus Cryptoprocta; species Cryptoprocta ferox. The sequence continues at coordinate 70,601,310 of CM053573.1, forward strand.
TTTGAATCAAAATCTTCACATTAACAAGACCATGAAGTCATCTGTAGGAGGCACTGTTCTAATACATTCGGTCAAGCTACTTGATCTGAATGTCTATATAGAAGGCACAGAGAGAGTGGTCAGTGTTCCCAACAGCAAAATAACTCGTAAAGGGTCATTACTCTGCATAATCAAAGAAACATATCTCCAGGTTTTCAGTTAAAGGGCTGCATAACTTTGTGTATAGAGCTGTCTTTGAGATCCCAACATCTTTTTGCTAACATTAAAATGAATTCTGCAGCTTCCCAGAACTAAACAGGAGTAGGAAGGTAGGTCCAGTACTTCTTATTAATAAAACTATTTTCTTGTAATGATCCCTCCATCCCACATCCACAGAGCCACAGTTGGGGACAGAGCTGAGAGAATGCCAATCTGGAAACTACTTGAACAAGGCAATGACTAATATTAAATACCCAAATTGCGATCAGGAAAATATTTAGACCTCAGGAAGAATCTAATTCAGTAGATGCAATATGATCATGTTTCTTGTTTTTGCCCTTGGGACCCTCCCCCTTCCCTTCCTCAGTTATTTCATAAAGATGGGGATATTATGTAACAAGGGAGGCTTACCTTGATTGTGAGAAAGTGAATAGGCATTTTTTTTGAATGAGTGAAAAATGAGTTTCATTTTTATTATTTGTAACTGACTGATCTATGATCTCTCCCTATAGGAGGTTAATATGTGGGCCTAATACTATCGATGTTGAAATCACACCAATTTGGAAACTGCTCATCAAAGAGGTAACCAAGACTTACTCTTGGTGTGGAATAGAAAATAAAGAAATTTAGTTCTAGTCAAACAATCAAGAGTGCTACTTGTTAATAACTAACTGTAATTTGTGATATTTTAAAAGAATACAAAGTATAGTTTCTTCATATCTCTTTCCTACTCTTTTTGTTGGAGACCATCTTTTGCACACGCTGCCTGGCATGATATAAGATATGATGGTCGTGTGTCTACTTACTCTTTATAACTGGGTGAACCTATTTTCTTCTCTTTCTTTCCTTTTTAATCCTATGTTTCTTAGCCTTTCTCAACTTTGTGAAACTACAATAAAAATTTAAAAACTCAAGACATTTATTATGGGAACATATACAATTTCCTCAGTATCTAAAATTTTAGAAAGAAAAACATTAGTTTGGCCTTATTAGTTCTCTTGATCTCAGTGTTTGTGTGGGAGGAAATAAAAGGACTTGACCATCATTTATGAAGTTGAATTTTTCCTCTTTGAGTCTACCACTGAGCTTATTTTCCATTTTTCCGTGATTATTATGAAACTATAACCACACAGCTGTACTCTGGGTCTTTTTCTAAACTTCACTTCTCCTCCTACTTGCTTTTAAAAAAGCTTACTAAACTGAAGGTATTTCTCAATATTTCTAGTAAGAAAGGAAGCAAAAGAAACTGATAGGAAATGTTTCTGTGTGCTCCTTCCCTAACCAGAGGCAAAGATTACCGTTCCCATCGTAGACAGATGGAATCAACTAGAGAGCATTTGAATAAGGGTGCAAAATGTCCTGTTAGAGCTAGCCTCTCCCTTCTTCCACAGTGTCTAGATGTTCAGGGACAGTTTCCCAGTTTCAGCTTGGCTCTCTACTTATGAGCAAATGTAGTGTTCAAGTTATCCATAAATCTAAAGCACTTTGATGGCTTTGAAGATGGCAGATAGTGTGTCCTTGGGAAGAACAACAGACTCGAGAACATTTTAACTCTGTAAACCTGAACGAATACCTCACCCTTCTGAAGGCCAGTACATATGAACTGGACCTGACAATATCCACACCCTATGGCCTTGTGATGGTCATCATGAGGACCCATAAGACACTACTTTGTAATGATAAGGTGCAGCAGTGATTAAAAGTAAGTGCACCAGGGTCAGCTTCCCTAGGTTCAAGCCCTACTCTGATTGTTGCAGCTGTGTGAACTTCAGCAAGTTTCTCAAGAATCTCACTTCTCAGATCTCAAGATCTGAGGCTCAGCTTCTCCATCTTTGAAATGGAGATAAGTAATAGCTTCTGGGTAATAAGGTAATTATGGAAATTAAATAAGAAAATTCAGGTAAAGTTGTTAAGTGCTGTGTCTGGCACATGACAATTGTTAAATAAATATAATAAGAATGAGAATATTGTGTGGGGTGATTGGTGTCACAGAGATGCTTATGAAAGCAAATAAGTCAATGAATAGCTCAGTGTGAAGACTAAATATCCTCCTTGTCTTCCTTTTTTGTGTCTGCCAACAGGTTTTAAACCCATTTTATATATTTCAACTCTTCAGTGTCTGTTTGTGGTTTAGTGAAGACTATAAGGAATATGCTCTTGCCATCATAATCATGTCCATCATGTCCATAGCTTTGACGGTGTATGATCTCAGAGAGGTGAGTTTTTTCCCACTAATCTTGTGGCCACAGAAAGGGAACAGTAGGAACTCTATTGAAATGTTGTTAGAAAGAAGACTCAGGAAATAGCCATTGCCCACTCCACAATAAATGAGACCAAGTTGGTAAATATCTACCATAAATATTGATGCTGAATAGTGTTAGTCCTTTTCCTTCCATTACATCCTGATTCCTAACCTTCCAAGTTATTTTTTCTCCTCTCTTTAGTTTACTCAGGCTGATCAGCCAGAGGAATGTATAAATATCTATTAATGGTGAATAAGTGAAAAAATATGTACAGAGAATACTGTAGGATCTTGAAATTGGTGGAAGAGGTGGAAGGTGGAAGAGTCTGTTTAATAATGACTCTTTGCCCTTTCCAGTTGATCAGTACTTATTTGTCAAAGCCTGAGTCCAACACTTGGCTTTCTTTTTGCCCACACCAGGGGATCTAGATGCTGTTGGGAAAACATCATGTAGAACAGATTGGTTGATCACACTCTAAATCCATGCACTCCATCCTCATTTGGGCAAGCTTTCTGTATGTCCCTGGTCAATGCACTCTCCCATTCTCAAAATTAAGAATTCAACCAAACTATCTCTCCATGAGAGAGATCTCATATTCATCTCATATTCCACTTCTCCAGTTCAGCAGATAATCTCACCACTTGTTCCACAAAGAAGATAGAAGCCAGGAGACAAGAATTTGCTCAACTCCCCACTCTCCACCAGTCAAATGACCCTGTTTCTGCCTCCCTCCCAAGATAGAGGACAAAGGGCCTTCTGCCGGTGCTTGCCATAGCATTCTCTCCCACCTGCTCAGGGTGCTTATGTGGTCATTGAATGACCTCTTCACTCCCTACCCCAAGGGCCTTTCTGTTAGCATGTAAATGTGCTCCAGTGAGGAAACAATCATTTCTTTTGACCCTGCTTCTGCCTTTAGCTACTACTCTACTTGTCTTCTTCCTTTTACAGTAAAACTTCTTTCTGCATGCTCTCATCACTTATTCATCTCCTGGTCTCTTCTCACTATTTGACCTGATTTCCTCTCTTGTGACTCCATTAGAGAACTCTTGTTAAGGTCACCACTATAATGTTAAGGCCATTGGTGGTTATATATTTTTTAAAAAATTCCTTTTTTAGGGGTGCCTGGGATGGCTCAGTCAGTTGGGCATCTGACCCTTGATTTCAGCTTGGTTCATGATCTCAAGGTTCATGGGACTGTGCCCGGTGTTGGACTTTATGCTGGGCATGGAGCCTGCTTGGGGTTCTCTCTCTCCCTTTCTCTCTCTGCCCTTCCCCTGATCATGCTCTCTTCCTCTCTCTTTCTCTCTCTCTCTCAAAATAAATAATTAAACTTTTAAAAATAAAAGTTAAAAAAATTCTTTTTTTAAACTAGTTATTTTTTTCTAAATAGGAGTAATATATGGACATGATTTTTTAAAAGTTCAAATAGAACACAACAGTCTAAATAAAAAGTAAATATCCCTCCCACTTTGGATTTCCCAGTGTCCAGGTTCCCTTTCCAAAGGCGTCTCCTGGGACCAAATGTTCTATAACCTTGAGCAGTATTAAACACATATGCACTAGTTTGTTTCATACAAGTGGAAATACACTATGTACACTGTGTGCACTTGCATTTTCACTTAATATATCTTAAATATCTTTTCATTTCTGCACAAATATGTTTTCTCTAGATATACCATAATTTTTTAAACCAGTCTTATGTTGATGGATAATTTCTAGTCTTTTGCTATTAAAACAATGACAATTCTTGCACATGTATCTTTTCACACATCCACATATATGTGTATTTATAAATATATATAAATTATAAGTATATGTAATTTATATTACATATAAATATGGATATAAGAGTATATCTATGTGTGTTTATATATATTGACATGGAGACATACAATTTTTATACCTGAAATTACTTAATTATGAACTAGATATATTGTTTTCATAGGTGTCATCAAAATGCATCTTAAACAAGTAATACTAATTTACACTCCTCCCAACAGTAGATGAGTGTTGGTTTCCCTTATCTTTGCCAATATAAGTGAAACTAGAATCACATAACTTCAACAGCATGTTTTCCATTACAAGTTGAGCACTTGCTCGTGTCCTAAGCTATTTGTATTTCTTTCACTGTGAACTGTATTTGCATCCTTCATTAATTTTTATTGGACTGTTGGTCTTTTGTTTGCTGATTTCATGGTCCCCCTCCCACAGTGGACACTTTTTTTTTCACCCTGCAGGTTTTACTAAACCTCTTAGTTGCATTTGATAGCTAACTACCCCTTTGATTCTTTTTGAAGTGCTCTTTCCCTTCGACTTCAGAAACGACACTCTCCATCCTCCCTAGTTGCTCTTTTTCAATCACTTTTTATAGTTCATCTTCCTCTACCTGGCCTCTTGTGGGGGAGACAGTGTCTCAAAAGCAAAACAATATGCTTTCAGTGTATACTCTACCTCATATACAATGTATATTCTATCTTTCTCTTCCCCTCCACTTGCGCAATCACATTTATTAGTTTCTTGTGTTTTCTTCCAAAGAAATTTTCCGGCAAATCAGCAAATGCAAATATATGTACTTTGTTTTTCCTTTTTTCTTATGGAAAAGGTAGCATCATTATGTAATTTCCTACCTTGCTTTATTATCATTCATAATATATGTCTTCATGGCCTTTGCATGTGAGTATATTGAGAGATTCTTCATTATTCTGATAGCTGTCTATACCAATGAATTTTAAAATGACTTTCAAATTTATATATATTTCCAGTCCAAATATTTCTTTTGAGGTTGAGACTCATAGATTCAACAACGTATTTGATTCAAATTCACTTATTTAGGCAAGTTTTCTATTGTTGTTTCCATTGGCTATATATGCTCCAAAGACACATTTTTTTTCTTATTATTGATTATAATGATACATTTATGTTTGTGATTATTTGATTAAATATATTTTTCCCAGTGGGTTGTAAATTCCTTACTAGTAAGAACTATATCTTTTTTTTTTTTTGACCATTCTATTCCCACCTCTTAGCATAGTCCTTGGCACATAAAGTTTGTTTAATAAATATTGAGTGAATGCAAAAATGAATAAAAGAATAAGTTAATAGCAGAACACTCTGTCTTTCACCTCATATTACTCTATTAATCATTCTTAGGACATATTAATCAGATTTATAAATGAGTTATGCTAGGAGGTTTAGGGGGTGTCATAAATGGCAAAATCAGAACAAAAAAATGAATACACTAAATGATTAGGAGTTTTAACCCCTAGAACCAGATAGTTCTTTTATATACAACAGTTTTTTTTAATGTTTATTCATTTTTGAGAGAGAGAGAGAGAGAGAGACAGAGCATGAGTGGGGCTGGGACAGAGAGAGAGGGAGACACAGAATCTGAAGCAGGCTCCAGGCACTGAGTTGTCAGCACAGAGCCTAACGTGGGTCTCGAACCCAGGAACTGCAAGGTCATGACCTGAGCTGAAGTTGGCCACTTAACCAACTGAGCCACCCAGGCCCTCCTCTTTTACACAACAGTTTCTTAATAAATGTGAAATCAAATGTAATTTTATTGTATTTTTCCTTTCTATCCTCTTATTGGTTCACTCTCAATGTCCTGTGTATTTCATATATGAAAACAACATATACTATGAGGAAATAGTAGGCACCACTAACACTCCTTATAAAGTTATAGATTAAGAACGCTGATTTCGGATAACTCAAAACTGAAATAATGCTTAGTTCTCAAAGCTATTTAGGTATGAACATATATCTTGAATGATTAAAGTTCTTGATGTTCTCTACTGAAAGAACTAAACACAAATCCATGGTCATCAAAAACTACTTTGAGTGAACAGAGCATGCTGGGAAATTTCTTTCTATCAAAGAACACATACTTCTTATTGCTGGTGAACAGCACAGCAAATTGGATGACTTTTCAGGTAACTAATAGGCTACTTAGTCTTTCATTTTTAGCCAGTGCATTCAGCTGGGAACAAGTCAGTGCTCTATCTTTAAAGAGACTAGCACTTTACTGAATTAATACCTGGGACTTATCCTCAAATAGAAAAGCCTTTTTTCCATTTTCCTTTCTTCTTTTTCAGCAATCTGTAAAGCTCCACCATCTAGTTGAGTCACATAATAGCATTACAGTCTCTGTATGTGGGAGAAAAGGTAAGTTTGATTATTTTAGATCTATGTGTTGTGCATAAGGAATCAAAACAGGATTTAAACTTGTATCCCTGATTGTTTCTACGACTTTCCTCTTCATATGCGAGTTTTTTTTTTTCTGGTGTGTTTACTTAAAGGAACGAGGGACTTGAGACATTTTCACCTTAAAAAGAACTTTACTGAGGTAAAATTGACATACAATAAACTGAACATATTTAAAGTGTACAATTTGATAGATTTTGACTTAGTACGTCTGTGTAACTATCTATGAAACTATCACCTCAATAAACATAATGACTATCCACTACCCCCAAAAGTAGCCTCCTGTCTGTTTGTAACCATCCCTCTCAACCTCTCCCTACCCATCCCCAGCCTCAGGCAACTGCTTTGCATGTTTAGAATTTTATATAGGGGCGCCTGGGCAGCTCAGTGGGTTGAGTAGCTGACTTCAGCTCAGGTCATGACCTTGCAGTTTGTTAGTTCGAGCCCCACATCAGGCTCTGTGCTGACAGCTCAGAGCCTGGAGCCTGCTTCAGATTCTTTGTCTCCCTCTCTCTCTGCCCCTCCCCTGCTCATACTCTGTCTCTCTATCAAAAATTAAAAAAAAATTTTTTTAAATAAAAAGAAAATAAAAAAATACATAATTGTGAAATGGCTGGGTCATATGGCAGGTAAATATTTAACTTTTTAAGAAACTGCAAAATTGTTTTAGAAACTGTTTGTACCATTTTACATTCTTGCCAGCAGTGTATGAGAATTGCAATTGCTCCATATTCCTGTCTACACTTGGTATGCTCAGTCTTTTTAATTTTAGCCCTTTTTAATAGGTGTGTAGTAGTATCTCACTGTCATTTTAATCTGCATTTCCCCAATGACTAATGGCATTGACCATCTTTTCAAGTGTTTATTTTCTACATATATATCTTCTTTGGTGAAGTTAAAATTTTGTGCTACTAGATTGAATTTTATTTATTTAAAAAAATTTTTTAAGTTTATTTAGAGAGAAACAGAGACAGCATGAGCAGGAAAGGAGCAGAGAGAGAAAGAGAGAGAAACCCAAGCAGGTTCCACAATGTCAGTGCAGAGCCTGATGCAGGGCTCAAACCCACGAAACCATGAGATCATGACCTGAGCCGAATCCGAGAGTCTTATGCTTAACCAACTGAGCCACCCAGGCGCCCCTAGATTTGATTTTTTATTGACTTTTGAGAGTTCTTTCTACATTCTGAATACAAAGCTTTTATCACAAAGATGATTTGCAAATATCCTTTTCTCATTCTAGGACTTAGCTTTTCATTCTCTTTACAGTGTCACCCAAAGGGTGGATATTTCTACTTTTGTTAAAGTCTAGTTTATCAAATTTTCCTTTTGTGGATCATGCTTTTTGTGTCATATCTAAGAAATCTGTGTCTAATCCAAGGTTGTCAAGCTTTTCTATGGTGTCCTAATGTAAATACGTGCTTAATACATAAGTTCTTAATATCTACTTAATAAATTGATGTGAGGTATTTTTTGAGATTTTAAAATGCATTTTTATAACAATACAATGGGAAATATTGGTTATTTTCTTTATAGAATGAGAAATCCTTCACAAAATGAAGGGTTACAAGCTGGTGCCTTCCTTGGAAATCCTACCCATTTGGGAAATTTGTTAAAGGCTAGGGTAGATTGAACAGATTTAACAATATTTAACAACTTTGTTGCATAAGAAGTTGGGGAGTACAAGTAGGAAATTTTCCTAAAGAACTGAATAGTCTGAATAATGTATTTCATCAAGAAATGATCCATAGTTTTCAAAATGGGATAGTAACTATGAATATAACCTGGTAGCTATAATTCTAGTGTTTCTTTATCCAACCCTTATGAACATATCTGATTCCCAGGAGGAGAGAGGGCTATAATTAACAACTACAACACATATTTTTCTATCACACAAACGAGTAAACAAAAAGCTATAAAGTTTGTAGCTCAAGCTTAAATGATTTGGGTCCCAGGATCATAATGTTACACAGAATACAGAGAGATGCCCCCTCTCACACTTCATCTCAGACCTCCAAGAAATAGGGCTCTTAACAAAAGGGAAATGTCCTGCATGAGAGAGAAAATAGCCACATTCAGATTAAGTGTCGTGTTTTGGTTTTAACAACTGGTAGCAAAAACCAGTCTGTTTGCTTAGCTTTATTTACTTATGGTGGTTAAGAGTTTGGGGTTGCTGCTGGAAAATGGGGTGCTTAGCTGGGTTTGTAACCAAATTGGCTTTGGTGAGTGGAAGAACATGTTTTTGAACTCATAAATAATCAGCAACACTGCCGCTATATTCCTTTCATGAGACTATTGGTGAAGTTCTTGGTGGCTAGCTGATAACCGTGAGTGTATTGGTTTGGTTTAGGTATTGTTTTTCTCCAGGTATAAAAGGCCTCCAGACTCGACATCATTAATGAGGCTTCTAATGAGGCTTCTAATGGACAAATATACTTGTAATCTATCAGGACAATCCTTTTCTTCCTACTGCAAGTTAGCATAGATCTGGCCTTCTAATTATTTCTCCTTTCAGGCACAATAGGAAAATTAATGTAATAAGTAAAGTTCTGTCCACTGTGAAGGTTTTTTCTTCATAATCATTCTGGGACCCTTTTAAGCCAGGATCTAAAACCATGAAATATTTGGGATTCTTTCTTGTATGTTAATGATTGCAAAAAAAAAAAAAAAAAACAACAACTTCAGCTGAGGTCTTTGGTGTACACTGAGGAAGAGACAACAGAATGATAAAATTGGGAAGACAAGTTGGGAGATGAGAAAAATGTTCTTGAAATTCACTTGGATTTTAAAAATCTGTTTGGATCTTATTTTGTTTATAACTCTTCTACTTGATAATTGAATGTTGTTGGGAACTCATAATTTATGTGGTCAGTCATATCAGATAATGTTAAATTCATGATAGACAGGTAAAGCCTCCAAATTTCCTGAAAGCCAAGGCTGGTTTTTAGTCTCCCTCAGAGATTGAAAGCAACAAACAAAGAAACAAACAAAAACTACATTGGATTTAGAATGTTCATAGTTTTAGGTCTCACGTTTAGCGTTATGTTATATTTTGAGTTAATTTTAATTAAAGTTCATTTTTTTTTTTTTGCAAATAGACATTTCAAATGTTCCAATATAATTTGTTGAAAAGACTATCCTTTCTCTACTGAGTTCCTTTGCATCTTGGTCAAAATCAGTTGCTCACACACAGGTGAATCTATTTCTAGACTCCCCATTCTATTCTACTGATATATCTGCCTGTCTTTATACCAATGCCACAACATGGCTTTATAGTCTTGAAATAGCATAAAGTAGTCATCCAACTTTGCTCTTCTTTTTTAGAGTTGCTTTGGTGATATTGGGCCCTTTGCATTTTAATATGACTGTTAGAATCAACTTGTCAATTTCTAACAAAGAAAACATGAAATTTTGTTGGTATTGGTATTGTATTAAAATCTGTAGATCAATTTATGAAAAATTGACATATTAGTCAATTTGGGTCTTCTGATCTATGGACATAGTATGTGTCTCCATTTTTTAAATTTCGGTTAATTTGGTCTTCTTTGATTTCTCTCAGCAATATTTCACAGTTTTTGGTGTATGGTTATTACACATTCTTTCTAAGATGCATTCCTAAATATTTCATCATTTTGATGCTCTTGTGAATGATATTTTTGAATGTAAATGTTCAACTGTTCATTTGCCAGTAGTTTCCTCAAATGCATGTGATGATTCATCTCTATACGCTCTCATGTCTGTATTCTGAATTCAGAGAGACCTCTGGATTTTGTCTGGGTTCCTCCTGCACAGTGGCCTGGGAACTCTCAAAAGGCAATAAGCTGAGCAATTTTAGGGCACCTTTACTTGTTTCCTGTCTTTTGTTGCTTAAGTTCAGTGTCCCAAACCATTGTTTCACATATTTTTGTATGGGGTTAGTTGTTTCAGGTGGGAAGATAAATCTGTTCTGTTTTACTACTTCTTGGCTGGAAGTGAATCTTCACCTTTTAAAAATACGCTGGTCATTTTTTTGCTTAGCTTTTTATGATGAAACATTTTGCATCCATACAATAATGGAGAGAATACAGTAATGACACCTATGTAGCTATCACTCAGATTCAATGATTATCAACTCATTGAATCTTTTTTTCATCTTTCTTACTACCTCCCTCACTCTAGATTATTTTGTAACTATTCCAGATATCATATGATTTCATTTGAAAAAATTTAGTATATATGCAAAATATAAAGACTCCTTTTAAATTTTTCTTTTTTTTTAAATTTTTTTAAATATTTATTTTTGAGAGAGACAGAGCATGAGTGGGGGAGAGGCAGAGAGAGAGGGAGACACAGAATCCAAAGCAGGCTCCAGGCCCCGAGCTGTCAGCACAGAGCCTGACACGGGGCTCTAACTCACAAGCCACGAGATCATGACCTGAGCCGAAGTTGGATACTTAACCGACTAAGCCACCCAGACTCCCCTGTTTTTAAATTTCTCTATCTAAAAAAAAGTAAAAAAGCTCCATAATTTAAAAAATCAATTATATAGAAGTATTCAAATTTTCTTAATTGAATCACAAGTGTAGGTTTATACACGTATATGCATTTTCAAATCAGGATCTAAATAAAAGTCCACATACTGCAATTCATTAAGTCTAGTTTATTTTTTATAATAATTTTTTAAATGCTTATTTATTTATTTTTGAGAAAGAGAGAAGAGTGGAGGGACAGAGAGAGAGAATTCGCAGCACGCTCCACACTGTCAGCATGGAGTCTGACGGGGGGCTTGATCTCATAAACTGTGGGATCATGACCCGAGCCAAAATCCAGAGTCAGACACTTAACTGACGATGACACCCAGGGGTCCCTAGTCTCAAGTTTATTTTAACTACACATTCCCTTCTCCATATCTTACATTTTCCTTGTAAAATGTTTTTGTTGAAGATAGCAAGTGGTTCATCCTGTGGGTTCTACAGTTTGGGTTATATTGATTGCATATTCATAAAGTTATTTAACATGATTTTCTATTGCTTACAATTCCTATAAATTGGTAGTTAGAGCCAAGGCTTGAGTTTTTGGCAAGAACACTTCATAGTTGATATTGTGAACTTTCTTTTTAAGTTTATTTTGAGAGAGTGAGAGAAAGAGAGAGAGAGAGAGAGAGAGAGAGAGAGAGAATCTCAAGCAGACTCTGCACTATCAGGGCAGAGCCTGATGTGGGGATCGATCTCAGGATGGTGAGACCATGACCTGAGCTGAAATCAAGAGTCAGACCCTTAACCAACTGAGCCACGCAGACACTCTGATACTGTGAACTTCTAATGGGAGGTACATAGTATCTGATTATCTTCTTTTTGTGATATCAGCAGACATAAATGCTTATGACCTAGATTTACTATTTCATTAGGAGTTTCAAATTTCTACTTCTATCATACCATCTTCACATACTAAGTGGAATATTTCTGTAAAGAAAAACACCCTCCTCAACTATTTCATTACCGTGAGATTCAGTTTGTTTAAGAAACACAAGATTAATATTTATTTTCAAATATTATGTACCAGCTTTCAGAATAATGGGTTGATCCTCTAGGATTATCCAAAGGATTTTTTTTAGTATCATTATGGGTGTATAATGTTAAACATTGTTGGTGCATTTCTATCCCTGGCAATTTTTTATTCTTACTGTGCTCAAATTATCACATCTTTGGCCATTGAGAGCCTCCCCAGGTTGGCTTCTGAATTCTTTTGCCATGACCTCAGTAGTCTTTGAAAATTTTATTGCTTTCTGAGATGACATGATATTCCAAGCTCATCTGGAACAGTCCTGTTCCAAACCTGGACACATCCATTTTTCCAAAGAGCTCTTAAGTATGGTAGTTAGAGACCTCAACCAGAGCACCAGGAGTGCTCCTTTCTATGGTGTTAGTCACTGATGCTAGCCCTTTTCAGGAGACAAACGTAGGAAATAATTTCTTTTTTTTTTTTTAATGTTTATTTATTTTTGAGAGAGAGAGAGAGAGAGAGAGAGAGAGCGAGCAGGGGAGGGGCAGAGAGAGAGGGAGACACAGAATCCAAAGTAGGCTCCAGGCTCTGAGCTGTCAGCACAGAGCCCGATGTAGGGCTCCAACTCATAAACCATGAGATCATGACCTGAAATGAAGTCAGTGCTTGACTGACTGAGCCACCCAGGCACCCAGGAAATAATTTCTTAAAGATACGATACATTACGAGTTCATACTGGCATTTCTAATTCAGGTTCAGAACTATGGGCTTTTTACTTAACTTTGTTGTTTGTACTTTCATCTCTCCTTTCTCTATCTCAAATGTCCTGATTCTCAATGACACCAACAAATTACTGATTTGCTCTATCCCTTATACACAGTAATCTCAGAATAGCAAACCAAAATACCTTGCAGGAATGTAATTCCTAAAACCAATTTCATATTTTGTTGGAGCTCTTCTTTTCTCCTACTTATGATATACCATTTGAAATGTACAAATTAGGGGCGCCTGAGTGGCTTGGTCGGTTAAGCAACTGACTTCAAGCCCAACATTGGGCTCTGTGCTGACAGCTCAGAGCCTGGAGCCTGCTTCGGATTCTGTGTCTCCCTCTCTCTGTCCCTCCCTCACTCACACTCTGTCTCTCTCTGTCTCTCAAAACTAAATAAAAGAAAAAAAAATTAAAAATAAAGAAAAAAAATTATATATATTTTTTTAAAAATTATGTTTCAGAATTACTCAAAATGATTCTTCTCTGGTTATGTCAACCACTTGATAGGTTCATCTCATTCATTCTGCCTTAGATTTCTAGTGTTAGCTTTTCAAATTTATTTTTGCATTACTTTATGTAGATATTGTACAAAATATATATTACATAAAATTATAAGCTTAATACAATTATATATAAAATGTATAAATTATAAATTAGATAAAGTGTATATTATGATTACATAAAATATATACATGGTTCAAAGTTAAATCCTTAAGACAGACATTCGAGAGAGTCTGGCTCCTATCTCTTTTTTCTACCTTGCGTACTCTATAAGAGAGTCTATAAGAATCATTTTGGTTTGCTTTTGATTTATTCTTACATTTAAAACAAAAATTATATATAATATCCATATCTGTGTAGTATGTATACAGAATATTATATATATTTATACGGCAGTTTAGACGACGAGGACATATCACACACATTTAACTTATATTTCCTGGTGTGCGTGCTTTGCGTGCTTGATTTTAATTGAAGCATAGTGGACACAGAATGTTATATTAATTTCAGGTGTATTTACGTACTTAACTATGTTTCATAGAGACCCTTTCATAGCAGGATATAGAAACAGTTTTCGTGTATGATTTCAGCTTTATAGTACTCTTGTGTACGGCGGAGACACTGTTTTTTCTCTATTGAAGGGTTTTTGTTGTTTTTTAGTTTTTACTATTACCGATAGTAAGTGCTGAAGTAAAAAGGCTTCTTTGTGCATATGTATTTTTCTTTCTTTTTTTGCTTACGTCTTTTCATATTTCCACCAGTTTATCTTTGGCATAGATTTCGAGAAGTAAAATGGCTGAGTTAAAGGATAGATGTGTGTACGTGTTTTGCTACAGAGATATTGCCAATTTTCTTTCCATGGAGATGGTACCAGCTTGCATTTGCATCGGTAATTGTGAGAGTGCCTGTTTCCTCATGGCCTTGTCAACAGACAATGCTGGCAAACTTTTAGATTTTTCTAATTAGATAGATGGCCAATGTTATACGTATTTATTTATTTTTTTCTTTTTTAAGGGAATAACTCGAAACTTACAAAAAAATTGCCAGAATAGTTCAAATAACTTTTTCCCTAAGCAATTTGAGAGTAAGTTGCTGAACTAAGGCTCCATGACTCCTACATATTTTAGTGTGGGTTTCTTAAAGACAAGGACATTCTCCTACATACATGACAGTGTAGCCATTAATATCAGGAAGTTAATATTGATGTATTAATAGCAACTGATACTCAGACCCCACTCAAGTTTTCCCAGTGGTCTTAATAGTTTTCTTAATAGGAAAGGATTTGGGATCACACAATGGTGATGTTTGACACATCTCTTTAATTTTCAATCTTCCCTTGACTTTCATGACCTTGACTCCTTTCACTTTGTAGAAAGTCTCTCAATCTGGATTTGTCTGATGTTTCCTAATAGTGAAATTCAGGTTATGCATTTTTGGCTGGAATATCACAGAAGTGATGCTATGCCCGCAATTGCTTCCTCTCAAGTGCTACATAATTTAAATTTGTTCTATTACTGGTGATGTTAATTTGGATTACTTAATTAAATAGTATTGGCCAGGTGTCCCCATTGTAAATTTACTCTTTTCTCCTTTGTAATTAATAAATATTTTATTGAGAGATACTTTGAGACTATATAAATAAACCGTCCTCATTAAATTTACCCACTAGTTGTAGTATCCATTGCTGTTTCTTGGCTAAATTATTACTTTGCTTGTTGCCAAATGGTGATTTTCTAATTTTATCTTTTCTCCTACATTAATTGTAATTTTACTGTAGGAAAAAAGCTATCTTTTCTCTCCTCATTTATTTATCCATTTGCTTATATCATATGGACTCATGAATTCCTATTTTATTTGATGGGTTATAGTTCATTTATCTTTATTTACTGTGATGCTCAAATTGTTATACATTTAGGCAGTGAAAGGCTGTTAAATTGGCTTTGATGTTTTTTTTGTCTCCATCTTTCCTTGAGCAACGAAATGTTCTAGCTTATGTGATTCTTTTCTTAGCCCAGCCTTGTAATCAGCCATTTCCTTAAGGGACACTGATTCTTTTTTGGGGGAGGAATAGAATTTAGAAACCAAAATTTGGGCACTAGGTATGCACATTATAATTGGGGTTTCACTGCTCCCAGGCCCTCTCAGAGAACAGAATTAGTGAATATATGTATCTCAAAAGATAAGCAAACTTATTATATATGTATGTATTCTTGCATACATATACATTTACATTTCTATTATTTCTCTATTTATCTATTGAAAAACACCAGTTTACCTTGTTGTCTCTAATTCTAATCCAACACCACAGAGTTCATTCTAGATTTATTTCTGTCTATATTTGTAAGTTCCTTTCTTCATAAGACATCTGGCTATCATTCTCCTCATTATATCTACTTATTCTGTCAGTCCCTGCTGAGTGGAACAGTCATCCATCATTACTGATGTCCTCCCCCACTTCCATGTAGACACCTTTTTCACCCTGCTTGGACTCCAACATCCCATACCAGGCCACTGTCACCAAGGCGGCCCTTCTCTCCTTCCTCGAGCTCTGACACCCTTTATTCACCAGGCCATGTAAACACCTGTCCATTCTGCTTCAGCTCCAAAACCTGCAGCAGGTTGCCACCTACATCCTCATTCCACCCAACCTTCTGCAAGGATGCCTATCTTACTTAACTCCTCTAGCTTTGAGATTGAGTAAGGAAGGAAAAAAGTAAAAGAAAGCAGACAGGAAGAAAGGAAGGAAGATAGATAGGAGGGAAGGAACTTTCCCTTTTTAATTATGAGTGAGAATGAGATCTCTTCAAATGTTTAACATGCCACTTGCATTGTGTGTATGCCTGTGTGTGTGTGTGTGTGTGTGTGTGTGTGAACTATCTGTGAACCTCTCTAACAATTTTGTTATAGTCATTTGCTGTGCATCTCATTTTTCAGGAACTTTATATATATTAGGAATATTAATCTTTTGTAATGTAATATAATGTAATCTAAATTTCAAGCATGTTTTCTAAATTTGTCTTTAGGTTTTCTGTTTTTATTTTATGCAATTTATTACTTTTTTTTCTTATTGCTCCCAGATTTTGAATCAATGTTGAGGAAGTTTCCTTTTTTTTTTAATATAATTTATTGTCAAGTTGGCTAACATACAGTGTATACAGTGTGCTCTTGGCTTCAGGAGTAGATTCCCATGATTCATCACTTACATACAACACCCTGATTCATCACTTACATACAACACCCAGTGTTGATCCCAACAAATGTGCTCCTCAAGCCCCATCACCCATTTTCCCCTCTCCCCTTCCCCTCCCCCCGACCAACCTTCAGTTTGTTCTTTGTATTTAAGAGTCTCTTATGGTTTGCCTCCCTCTCTGTTTGAAACTATTTTTCCCCTTCCCTTCCCCCATGGTCTTCTGTTGAGTTTCTCAAATTCCACCTATGAGTGAAAACATGATATCTGTCTTTTTCTGCCTGACATATTTCACCGAGCATAATACCCTCCAGTTCCATCCACTTGGCTCTTTTATTGATTTCCAATTAAGCTAGATGTTGGACTATGTGTGAGAAAAAAATCTGACTTGACTATACCATCTCACACTTTCAGGTGGAGTCCAAGAGCTGGAATCACGCTTCCTGGTACCCGGAGATCTATTAATTTTGACAGGGAACAAAGTCCAAATGCCATGTGATGCCATCCTGATTGATGGCAGCTGTGTGGTAGATGAAGGCATGCTGACAGGTACGGTTCTGTCTCACGACTTACAGCATCGGCAAACTCTCCCAGGTTCCTTCTCTATTGGAACAACAGTGGCAAAGCATGGGGTTTGTTGTGGGACATTCCCACTCCACAAATCTTACTCAACTGTCCTGCTCTGGATGGGAGAGTTCAAATTAAAGCTACTTTCTATGTGCTAAGTTTGATACGGTTGTAATTTGCTGAGTGCTTCGCATTTTCTTCTTGAACACAGGGTATTGCAACCCTGTCATTTTACCTTAAAAGACTGTAGAGATCATTAGACATTTCAGAATCATCCGTGACTTTTACGTTTAGTATTTTCATATAAAATATATCTTCTGATAAACTTGGAAGATATGAAAGCTCTTGATGACATCCTGAAACCCAGAAGGTCAAGTCCAAGCTCTTCCTGGCTTGGCTTGAATATGTCAAAAAGTTCATGACAAAGGATTTGGCACATCCGCTATTTGAAAACACACACTGGGACTTGGGGACTAATTGCATTTCATTTTTAAATAGTGTGCTGGCGCGGGGAGGGAGCTTAGAGGTCACTGCATCTCATGGATATGGAAGCTGAGGTCCAGAGAGAAGTGACTTGCTCAAGGTCACAGTGCTTTCAGTTCTCACGAGTGCGTTTGAGAAGATGTTGTGCCAACATTTCTGTAGGATAAAGAAGAATCATATAGCCTTTTTCACAGATGGACTAAGGGGCTGAGAAGACACACTGACATACTGTGCTTCCCACTAAAGCCCAAACTGAATCCATTTCTCCTGGACAGACCAGGAAGGCATGATATGGAGATAAGAACATGTATCTTTCTTCTATATAACTTTACCAAAAAATGTTCTTATTTTTTGTTAAATTTTTTTAATGTTTATTTAATTTTCAAGACAGAGACAGAGCATGAGCAGGGGAGGAGCAGAGAGAGGGAGACATAGAATCCAAAACAGGCTCCAGGCTCTGAGCAGTCAGCACAGAGCCTGACGCAGGGCCCCCCACCCCCCAATCTTTTTTTAATGTGTGGCAGGCCAGGTTTCTTCCTATAAGGAATCCGTAGATTTGTAAAAACCCCTTAGTGCTGGGACATCTGCAATACTAAATACCTTTCTCCTGGCAAAAGGTGGCCCTAGTATACTGGGATGTATTTCTGACTTTTTACTGCCCACTCCGCAAAGGCCAATGGAAGACTTTACAAGGTTTATTCCTCAGAACAGGCCCTAATTACTTCTACAACATCATTCACCACCCTGTATTAGCACTTCAGCCCGCTGCAATCTGCTCCTTCCACGTCACTGGCAACAGTCACCCATGTCCCAATTGCCAAATCCAATGGATTCTTTAGATTTCTCTTCTTGCTGACTTCTCTGTTGCTTTTGATGATTCTGATCATCTTTCCCTTTGGAAGACTCTCTTCTCCCTAACTGTCCAAGACAGCACCATGTCCCATGTGTCCCATGCTGTTCCTGATTATTGGTGGTGCTCAGAGCTATGTCCTAGTCCTATCCTCTTCTAGCCTCACACTTGGTCCCTCAGTAATCTTTCTCTCTCCTGTGGCTTTAATCATAGCCTGTAGGGTGGCAAATTCTGACTAAATGTCTCTGATCAAGGCTTCTCCCTTGAACTCCAGACTCAAATAAGTATGTGCAAGACATCTCAACACAACCATCCCACAAGGCATCTCCAGCTTGTGGTGACCATAAGGCAATTCTTCCTTCCTCCTATAATTCCTGTGTTGATGACTAATGCCACCCTCTGCTCTTTCTCCCAAGTCAGAAACCAGGAAGCCATTTTGAATTTCTCTGTTCCTATGTCCTGCCAATATCAAATTCTCCTCAAGTTTTGTAGCTTCTAACCTACTTATTTCTCAGATCCAGCACTTCCTTTTACTCCCACTGCTGACCGCCATAATTCAGACCTTGTTCTTTCCAACTGGATGTCCTGCCTCCAACCTCACCAGACTTCAGTCCATTCCCTGTACTGCGGACAGAGTGCTTTCTCTTGTACATGAACATGATATTACTCTTATGAATAAAACAGTTAAATATCTCCCCACTCCCTTCTGCCACTAATGCCTACAGAAACCATGTCAACACTTAAGTATGTGCACCTAGGCCCTCCCCGTTTTGGTTTCCTGCTCAGGTCTCATGGCCCCCCATTCCCACGCCCCACATTCTGGACCTCACAACTTGCTATTCCCTACACAGCTTTTTTTAGCCTTCTTTAGTGTCCATGTTTAATGCCACAACGCTTATAGTATTTATAATACAACATTATTCTTATTTGTCAGGACTACAAATCTCCCAAAAAGCAATATTTCCTTCTCCTTGTACCCCTAGTACCTAGGGTTGTCCCTGCCACCCACGGCAGGCTTATAACAAACGACTGCCACATGCCGAGTGAGTACGTGCGTGATTTCAATGAGGCAAGGCACCCCACCTCACAAATTGAGATGTTTGTTTTTCTGTAGGAGAAAGTATTCCAGTCACTAAAACTCCATTGCCCAAGATGGAGAGCTCCATGCCCTGGAAAACACAGAGTGAAGCGGACTATAAAAGGCATGTCCTTTTCTGTGGGACAGAGGTTATCCAAGCCAAGGGAGCGTGCTCTGGGACCGTGAGGGCAGTGGTGCTGCAGACTGGTGAGGGAGCATCCCTTCTTTTGTTTTGTTACTTTAATGAAATATTTTTGCTCAGTGTGTCTAGTGCCTGAAATCTATTAGGCAAGGAATAGTCTTTAGGTAACAAAACCAAACATATGTAAAGTTCTATATTTTAAGTGTGAATTGCACTATGGCATATGCCTTTTAGTCAAAATGACACTGATGACAATAATTATTATTTAAGTGTTTTGTAGTTGAGAAACTGTCTCCATAGATCAAACCAGCACAGCAAAGATGCTTGTTCCCACTTCATACATAAATAGGCTGAGGTCAGCACAACCCGAGCAAACTTTAAAAAAAAAATCACACAGCTAGTCACTGACAGAGCTGGGTCTAGAACTTAGATCCTTTAACTCCAAATCCCAAGTTTTTTCTAGCCAGGGTTAGAAATTGAAAACTTGACACTGAAAAGTATTAGAAATTAAGTCCATAAGTATTTCCTGCGTCATATGGTTTAAATTCAAGGAACCTGTGGTGTGTGTGTATGTGTCGTTTCCTTAAAATGAAGTTATATTTGGAAAGGCTGTCTTCTGATCCCAGTGTGGTGGTTTCCAATCTCTGAGACTCAATGAAATTGAAGGTAGAGAGAAGAAAGATCAGAGAGTAATAGACTCTGACATAGGTAAGATATTTCCATTCCAGCACTCAGGTATTTTCCCAATTATCCTTTAATTGTGTTTGGGTTTAAGCACTGTTTCAATATCTCTAGAGAAAAACAAAGGCCATGTTGAGGCTGAGAGGTGCTCTAGCAGTAGGATTTGTCATCCTAAGAATGTGGATTGTGTGTTTGTTACTTTAGGATTCAACACTGCAAAGGGGGACCTCGTGAGATCCATTCTGTACCCGAAGCCAATGAATTTTAAGCTCTACAGGGATGCCATCAGGTTCCTCCTGTGTCTTGTAGGGACAGCAGCCATTGGGATGATCTATACTTTGTGCGTCTATGTGCTCAGCGGGGTAAACTGCTTTTGTTCTTTTACTACATGCACACATACACTCATCTAGGTATAATTTATACTCTGCGTGTTAACCTTAATCTCAGCCATGGTTTACAAACTTGGGAAACAAAGCCAAACACTGAAATCTGCACATGTACTCACAGTTCCCCAATATGAGCGATTGATCCCCAAGTCATATTATAACAATCAGAACCAGAGGGGCAAAACACTATCTACTGAGCTACCAACAGTTCCTCTAGTCTTATACACTTCTTACACTATTTTTTCATTTTCAATCTGAGAATATGTTTATCCCAATAAGGTAGTCTTTTGTAGTTATTAAATAAGGAACTGAAAATAAAACCTAGATACCTAAAGTTGGTGAGGCCATGGCAAATTTGTACCTTGGTCTCTCTGTTGGTAGCAGCATGAATCGTTGCAAACTGTTTCGTGGCTCTTTGGAAAATCTATGAGCCATAAACTGTTCATACTTTTTGACCCACTCATATCATTTCTGGGAATGTGACCTAAGGAAGTAAACAAAAAGGAGGAAAAAAGTCATACGCACCATGCTGTTCAGGACTGATTTACCTGTAATAGCTGAAGAGTGTGACTTTATGTCCCAGGAGCCTCCGGAGGAGGTGATGAAGAAAGCCCTTGATGTCATCACAATTGCGGTTCCTCCTGCTCTCCCTGCTGCTCTGACCACAGGCATTATCTATGCCCAGAGGAGGCTGAAGAAGAGAGGCATCTTTTGCATCAGCCCTCAGAGGATCAATGTATGTGGACAGTTAAACCTTGTCTGCTTTGACAAGGTATGTGTGTTTCATCCTCGTTATCATTGCCGTTTTTATCATCGTTGTCATCGGGCAGAGGTGCTTCCCACTTTTCTGGGGCAGCAAACATAGGATGTGTTATCTGACTTCATTTTATCTCTGGTTGGATGTGTGATCTAGGAAAGGCACGTCTCTTGAGCTCCCAGATTCTGGAGTTTAGAGGAGGGAGAGTAGGTACTGAATAGGTAGATCTTTGAAAGTCCTTCCAGCTCCAATATCTTATAAAATAAATTAATTAAGATAGCATTCTGTCCCTCCCCAGGCAAAACCACATAAAAAGCACAAAACTTAAACCATTCACTATGGTCCCTGCTTGACCACTGTCATGGTCAAGAATATTGCCTAGCGTATAGTCAGTGCTCAATAAATATTTATTGATTTAATGATAAATAAATAATAAGAATAATAAATAATGAATGAATAAAAAAAGGAAGAATTATTTAACTGTTTTACTTGCATAATTGGACTTGGTTATAGGGAAGCCCTAATCAAATTCTTACTATATTTTTTCCCATCTGTAGTATATTGCTTAAAATTATCCTTGAATATATATGCCAGTTATTCCCAACCAGCCTCTTATTCTACCTTCTCCTGAATGTATTCATTTGGGTTTATACTGGCTGAGAGTGGGGGCTGTGAGAGGGTAAGATAAAGATGATGGGCTGTTTTGTGTCCAGGTCTTCATTTATAAAGGTGATTGATGACTGCAGAGGGAGGTCAATGCCTTTGAAAGAAGTTTGACATTACAGTTCTCCTGGTAAGGAGAGGCACAGCTCACCTGTGGGCCATGGGAGAAATGCCAGCTTTGGATAAGGCAGCAACACAGGAGTGAGGAGATGCTCCGACCAGGGCCTTTACTCGGGCCTCTACAGGGAAGGCAGGGCAGGGCAGGCTAAACAGCTTGTGATTGGTAGTTTAAATGATTTGGGTGAGCTTTGGGCTGCAGGGTGGTCTCTGCACTTGGCCCTGGGATGATGAAGGCAGAGGACGATTGCCTCCTGAGGCGTAGGGACCAGGTAGAGGATTAGTTAGTTTGCATGTCAAAGGCACGCTGAGTCCCTTGCTATCTCTGAGAATTGGCTTGCCCAGGAGATGCCGTTTTTTCCTTAGGTTTTTTAAGATGTCAAATCATCATAAGATATAGAAAATTAATACAATACAAGGGTGTTATAGGCAGGTGAATATGGGCAAATGAATGGATTTTGGAAAGCAGTAGAGCTTGTGGTTTTGACCAGAGCAAGACATGAGCAATGGGAAAGGTTTGTACACCTTTACTATCTAGCTAAGACGTTTGTACATCCTCTTCAGGCAGTGCTGAACCTTTCTTTGAAAGCGGTTTCTGTTTTCGTTTTTTTCAGTGTTCTCCTCTTTCTTACATTTGTTGTGATAAAATGTACATTGCATAAAATTTACCATTTTAGCCATTTTTAAGTGGCTTTAAGTGCATTCACATTGTTGTGCAACCATCACTGCCCTCCATCTTGAGAATTTTCCCATCCTTCCTAAACTGAAACCCTGTGTCTAGTAAATGGTGCACTGAAGTTTTTGGTGAAAGAAAATTAATAGGATCAGAGCTGTATTAAATGGTTACTGTACTATCAGAGAGACCTACCACAATCAGAAGGCTAGCATGGCTCTTGCCAGCATTTCCATATTATTTTGTGATCCAATTAGCATAACAAAGAAGAATGTTCTATTTTCGGGGTCATCTCATCCCTGGACTTGGCAAAAGAAGCAGGGGTGGGAAGAATCATCATGACAGGAATTTGCATAAAATAAGTAATAATTAGGGGTAATTATCATTATAATTTGCTCTTAGTCTGTGTCAGACATTAAATTAAGCACTTTATTTGTATTATCTAATTTGATGTTCACAATAACCTTATCCGGGGTTATAAGCACATTGTACAGGTAAGGGCTCTGAGGTTCAGAGGGATTAAATAATTCGCCCAGGTCATACAGCTGGTGTTTAAATGAGTCCCAGCTCCTCACCATTATCCTGCACTGAGAGAAATACCAACAGTCACCCTCTCTTACTTACTAGGTGTCAAATAGCAAACCACCTATTGAGAGCAGGGAGAAAGTCTACTCCCATTACTTATTTCTGATGACATACTTCTATCCTCAGCTATAAAAACTGGGACTCACCCATTTTATAGCTCTTACAGGCTTACCGAGACTTTCCCATTAGATTCTCCCAACCAGCCTCTGAAGTTTGTAAGACAGATACTGTTTTCTTCCCTTTATTGCCAGCTTGGCGATACCACTGGTATGAGCCATCCAAGCTTCTGCTGAGGACTCCAGACACCCACCCGACTGTGTCTTTCCTTGCGGTGCTGATTTCAGTAACGTGTTTGTGACATGTATTTCCCCCTTAAAATATACCTTACGGGTTGTCACTTTGGGGCTGCCAAATCTTCAGAGTAAACCAAGTGCTCGTTTCTGTTTAGACAGGCACCTTAACCAGGGATGGTTTGGATCTCTGGGGAGTCGTGCCCTGCGATAAGACTGGGTGAGTACCTGGGACTGAAGGCATTGGAGTGTCTCTTTTCCCAGAGAAAATATCGGGCGTTTTCTCCTGAAAATTAACAGTGAAGACATTTTTGGCTTCCGAGCGGTGGTTGCCAGAGTGCCTTTATGTAATTTCTCTTTTGGAGCACTTCCAAGTCTTACTAAAACATGCATGCCTCCCTACACCCTACCCCCTGCCCTATGCCACTCACAAACCTGGGAGACAGAGGGGTCTTGAGTCTTTGCTAAAATGTGATTTCAAAACCATTAAAAAAAATTTTTAAGTGTTTATTTTTGAGAGACAGGGAAAGAGAGACAGAGTGTGGGGGGGAGGGGCAGAGAGAGAGGGAGACATGGCATCCAAAGCAGGCTTCCAGCTCTGAGGTGTCAGCACAGAGCCTGAGATGATGACCTGAGCCAAAGTCAGACGCTTAACCAACTGAACCACCCAGGTGCCCTGCAGAAAAATTTTTAAAAAATGTAATTTGCTGTCAGCATAATAGTCAGGGGCCTGAAGTTGACCTGGTGTACCTGATTTGGAGAATACCAAGACACCGTCCCTCAGGGAGGTAACGTTCCTTCTACAGACTGAAGGCTTTCAGTTTGCCAGTAAGGAGAACGCTATACTGAGTTTCAGGAAGAGAAGCAGCTGCGGAACTGTAGCAAATGCACTCATTTTCCTTGGTATTGCACTTCTGGAAACTCCACCTTTTAGTTGCAGGGAAACTCCTTTCTGGCCTGAAAAGACCCATTTTTGGCAATTTTTCAGCCCGGGGTGGTGTGATTTGCATGTCTCTCTTGTGTGGCCCTCTTGTGGCCGTGTCTGACTTTGCATCCTCCCTCTGCTTTTTCTGGCCACTACCTCCACTTGAGATCAGAACAGGACACATCTGACATTTACCTTTTTTTTTTTTTTAATGAAAGTAGTATTTCCCCCTCACATTCACAGCCTCCATCACAAAAGCATCTAATACATAAAACGTACATTGTGGTTCTTCTTATATGCAGGTGACCTATAATTTATCCATAAAATATTTTAATTACATGTGTGTAATACATTTT
Organism: Cryptoprocta ferox; assembly: GCA_028646485.1. NCBI lineage: Eukaryota > Metazoa > Chordata > Mammalia > Carnivora > Eupleridae > Cryptoprocta > Cryptoprocta ferox. The sequence continues at coordinate 70,626,442 of CM053573.1, forward strand.
CATAGTAAAATATTATTACAAAGAAGTCTATTTCCTGGGTTAACAAATAAATCTTAGTGCTTCTAGCCACTTTCGTCCACAGAAGAAACCTCTTATAAGTATTAAACATTCTCAAGTTCTTTTCATTTTCTCTCAAACATAGATTTAGATATAGACCTAGTCTTCCTGTTCATTAGTTCTGCTTCAGCTTTTTACAAAAAGTGTAGTATTTATTCAAATATGCGAGCATCCTGAGAGTAGTTGGTCTCTAATTTATATTTGTGTTCCCAGTGCTGTAGCATTGTACCAGGCACACAGGCACACCTAATAGGTGCATAGCAAATGTTTATTTAATTAAAATGAACTTACTGTGTTCCATCTTTTTTTTTATGTTCCATCTTTTGAATGCTTTTCCACTTATTGAATTCAGGCATCGTGTTATTCACAAAATTTTCTATTTTTAAAAGTTACCTGTCAAATTTAAATAAAACCATTGATACAATGTTTAGGTTACTGATTACTTAAGCCTGCTACTCTTCCTTCCTAAAAGGGAAATTTTAAATTTGAAAAAAAATTGCCAAATTTAATTAATAACATCAGAGAAAACCTACTCAATACTAGGCAAGAAGTCAGCATCTGACTTACAGGCTATTAAATATCTTCCTGTAAAGGGTAAGCTCACCTTTAATAATTCTTATCTTTTCCAAAAAGTCCTCCCCAATGTGCCAGATACTTCAAGAACCATTAGAAGGCCCCCTGGGCTACTTGAGCAGGATCAATCATAAACATTCAAATAAAAACACAAGGACAAGGATGAGAGAGTGTTCTATTTATTTGTTACACCAACTAGAGATTGGCCCAGTGTCCAGGAACTCAGAATTATATATTCAGAATGACATAGTGATGACAATAAGATTTTTTTCCCCCTGATCTGTGTTTGCTTTTCAGTGTGAGCTTAAGCTTCTGTGTTAATCACACTGCTGGTGATTGCTTAATGTGTACTAAAATACTGGGGGACATGTTGAAAACCACTAAGACAACTTGAACTACTGATACATAATAATAGATATAATCAACAGGGTCTGTAATCAGCTGAGAGGTTTTTGAACTTGTAGGGAAGCTTGAATGAGGAAGCCAGGAAGAAATACTCCTGAATTATGAGTTCATGCTGTGGTGTGGGTGCTTTCAAGAATGAAAGGCTAGAGGGGCACCTGGGTGGCTCAGTCGGTTGAGCATCCGGCTTCGGCTCAGGTCATGATCTCACAGTTCGTGGGTTCGAGCCCCGCCTCAGGCTCTGTGCTGACAGCTTCAGATTCTGTGTCTTCAGATTCTGTGTCTCCCTCTCTCTCTCTGACCCTCCCCTGCTCACACTGTCTCTCTCTCTCTCAAAAATAAATAAAACATTAAAAGAACTTTAAGAAAAGAATAAAAGACTAGAGCAAACGAAGGCCATTTTAAAAGAAAGGCAGTGTCCATATCATGGGAAATAATAATCTGATCCTGGAGACCACGTTTTAAGACAAACTGTGACAAATAAAAACTTTTCCAATAAAGAGGAATTAGGATGGTAAAGAGGTCTGGAAACTGCACATTGGAGGCACAGCTAGAGGTCCTGTGTAACCCCAGAGGAAGGAACAATAATAAGTGTACAGCTGAGCGGGCCCACAAGTCTGAAACAAGAGCAAGTAGATTCCGACTGGCTCCTTGGAAGCTCCAAGATTTTGCCTCCACCCAAGAAGCATCTTCTGCCCCTCTGAGGTCACCCAAGTACAATGGGCTGATTTGTGGACCTCCTACTGTGTTCCACATGACAGCAAGGCATTGAAGGACATGCCTCTGGTGAACCTGAGACCGCTCTTGATGACTTCAACTCTGACTTCGTGACAGAACCCTGCATGTGACTTTGGAGTTGTACCTCAGTAGGTTTTAGATGAGGCTATTTTCCATTAAAAAACATGTTGGTGATGATGGACACTAGATGTCAGGATGGAAATGGGGGATGCAATGTCCTTTTCAAAAAACATTTTTAAGTTCTTTATCATTATAGTCTTTCAAATTTCCAGTAACTAAGTCATTTGTTTATTCACTCATACATTTGTTGAGTGTCTACTGTGGACCAAACATCAGATATGTTGGAGAGAAAGATGGAAAAATCCATGCCTGCCCCAAAGGGCTGAGTGAGGGAGATACACATAGACACACACAGCCATACAGTGAGCTACCCTATGCTTCTCACAGCATTGGAAATGAAGTGGTCTGGTAGTTGGGGTCGTGGTGGATGTGCTTCAAGCTAAGGGTGATACTTCTAGTTTTTTCTATACCTCTGGGATTATATCAGTGCTAGAGAAAGAGTAAGGAAAAGAAAGAGCTTTGAAAAACCTCAAAGACCTTTCTCCTACTTTTTGAACATATAGAAGAATAATGGCTAAATAAAAGCATTATTAATTTGGGGGGATTAGAAGATGGGTGCTAGTGTAACCATGCATGCTACAATAATTTTTCAATAGATATTTACTTTCAGAAGCTCCATTTTGGCATGAATGGATAGGACTGAAGACCCTTCCCTTTTCTCCTTCAGCTTCCAGGAAGTCCACAGTTTTGCATCAGGCAGGTCTTTGCCATGGGGCCCGCTGTGTGCAGCCATGGCCAGCTGCCACTCTCTGATCCTTCTCGATGGGACCATCCAGGGAGATCCACTCGATCTCAAGATGTTTGAAGCCACCACCTGGGTAAGACCCTGCTCTTCAGACAACCTAAGAAGCTTCCTCAATGCCAGAACAACACAGATTTATCATAGTTATTCAATACTTACAATATACAGTAGTGATGGACAAACATACTAATCTAAGTCTGTTTTCCTTATCTGTACAATGCAACTAATAATAGTGTCTCCATTGTGGGGTTATTATGAGGATTAAATGGAATGATGCATTTAAAAAAAATCCCTGGTAGTGTGCCTGGGACATTATAGGTTAACAGTATTCATATAATTATTATATATCTTCCAACTCTTGAGACAACATAACTGTTGTATAATTATTTTCCAACTTTTGGGCAATGTCTGGTTTGAAAGTTTTCTACAACATGGGGGTTAGGAAACAGCACTGTCTCCACTGCCTAGGATAACTCATTGTTACCAAAAGTTTTATTCCTATTAATTAAATATTGATTTTGTTTCAAAGACTAGAAGCAATAAAAAGGGAAACGATGAAAGAGCTTTTGTTGAGACTTTGAAGTAGATTTAAGAGCAAAAGTATAGGTCAGGACCAGGACTCTGGTTTCCCGGTTTTAGTTTTGGCTCTGCTCTGACTGCCTGACCCTGTGGAGGCATCCCTCTTGTTAAAGCATTGGCTCCCATGCCCTTAAAACAAAGGGCCTGAATTAGATCAGCAGTGTTGGTATAAAACAAACAAACGAAACAAAGCAGCAGAACTGGAATCTTTTCTCCAAAGGAAACTTCTGCAGAAGCATTCTATAAAAATCCAACAGTTGGAGTTGCTGTGGTTGAGAGAGAAGATAGATGCTGTGTAGTACAGGAAACACTCCCCACCTACTTAACCACAAGCCCACTCTTACCCCCTGCAGCCCAGTGCAGCTCTAGGCCTCCGTGACATCTGGGTACTAGCCCTGCTGACGGAGGCAATCTCTAGGGTCCCTTCCAGTGCTCATGGGGCATGGTTCTGTAGCAGTCTAATGTAACTCTGCCAGTCCCCCCATTTCTCCTGGGTTACGGATTCTGTATCTTTAAGCAGGAATTACAATTTCCTCTCTGAGATTTTTTCAGCTGCTGGATGATATGATTACAAAGCGTTTTGACATCTTTGGGTAAAAGTTTCCTTTGACTATAATTTAGGGTTATTATTACAGCAATTACTGAGAGTTTACTGAACACTAGCCACGTACATCACAGTCCCTGCCCTGCCTGGCCCTGAGGACTATTGATTCAAATTAGACAGAGAAGGAAGGGTGGGAACAGTGTCAAACTCCAGGAAAACAAAGACAGTATGGTGCTTGCCTCACACAAGCCTGGCTCTTCATGCTCACAATTTTCAAGTTAAGCTGTTCAGAAGTGGAGAATGAACCTTTATGCAGCACATTCCAACAGAGAAAGCAGGACAAATTGCATGAATAATTCAGAGGTGTCTGCCCTTCAACTTCTGCAGCATTACCAATGCACTTTTTTTTTCCTGTGGCGAAATAAGTCTGGTTCACCTCCATGTAGCTGAGGGAGGAGACACTAAGAATACATCGAGGCGGTCTGAGGATTTTTGTTGAGGGAGTGGGTTTGAGCCTGGTATCAGTGGATGAATAAGAAATAAATCTCTACAATGAAATATCCCATTTGTGAAATAGGAGATGGCTATTTCTGGGGACGATTTCTACCTCAAGGGAGTGCCAGCACATGCCATGATAGTAAAGCCCTGCAAAACAGCCAGCCAGGTAAGCCTTGCCTTCCCAAAATGCCCAAATTGAAAGGGAAAATTTTGAAAGGGCACAGATGTGTCTTCTTTGAATTCCATATGTGAAAATTGCTAAGACCTTGCTTCCCATATTTGCTAAAATAAGGATTGAGGGAGGAGTAGTTAACTCCGACTAGCTAGAAGCTATGTTGCTATGTCCCTCTCCATTCCCTCTCCTTCAACCAGGTGCCGGTGGAAGGAATTGCAATCCTGCATCAGTTCCCATTCTCATCAACACTGCAGAGGATGACGGTCATTGTGCAAGAGATGGGGGGTGACCGGCTGGCATTCATGAAAGGTGCACCAGAAAGGGTGGCCAGTTTTTGCCAACCTGAGACAGGTCAGTGAATAGACTTGTAATACAACAGACAGATCTGTATTTCCAGCCCAAATGTGTCCCATCAGCACATGATCTATGAATTTAATTGCTTACTGGCCATTACTAATTCGGTAACCCAACTGGTATCCCAAACTCAATACTTCTCTTTCTCACTTCCTGTATTTTCCATCTTGGTGAATGGTACTACCAATTTCTGCTGCTACCCCCAATTTAGGACTCATCCCTGATTCCTCTCTTTCTTTCAGAGCCTCTATTTTATCAATTGCTACTCCATGGTCCTTTCATTCCATCCACTCAGGCCCTCATCACCCCTCCCCTGGATCACTTCAATGTTTGGTAAATCCTGGCCCCTGGCTCCCCTACTCTGATTCACCCTTCAGACTGTGACCAGATTGGTTTTTCCACCACATAGAATAACCCTGTTGTCACTTTCTTGCTGCTATTCTTTCCGTTACTTCCCCGAGGTTCCAGGATAGTCTCAGACTCCATTAGGATCACATCTAAGTCCTTCATGGTCTGAATCCTATCATACTTTCCAGATATACCTTGCCACTCCTATGCTGTCTCCTTAGGCTTCCCCTGAGCTGAACTCACAACTCAAGTCTTGCTGTCTTTTGTCTCTATGTCTGAGCATATGATGTTCCCTTGGCCAAAATACCTTTCCCCTTCCTTCATCTACCCACTTCCTGCCAGTATGATATAAGCACCTCGAAGTGTTTCCATAGCATACTGCAATTGCTTAGATCTCACTGCAGTGGCAATGATCTCATTCTACTGGTTGTTACTAATCAGACAGAGATCTTTAGGGCAAGGCCTGCAGTTCAGTCTCTGTAGAGTCAATATCTGACACATACATGGTAAGGAGACTCTTAATAAATGTTTGTTGGTTAAACTGGAGAAAAAAGAATCACACACTTTCCCCACCTTTTTTCTTTTTTTGTCATGCTTTATTCTCCTTTCAGCTTCTTTGGATCCCAACCCTGACAATATAATTATATTTAGGGTTCTCACCAACTTATTTGTGTATCTTTTTCAAGGTGTGATTTCTTGGGAAAGAGTTGGATCTGTTTGTAAAGAATTTTTCCACCAGTACCAGTGGAGTAAATGTTGCATACTAATCTTGCGTTATTTTCTGAACAGTACCAACTAGTTTTGTTAGTGAGCTTCAGATTTACACGACACAGGGCTTCCGGGTCATAGCACTGGCCTACAAGAAGCTAGAAATGGATCATCACACCACTGCCTTGACAAGGTAAGTGGGAAGGATTTGATAAGGCAGAATGGCTTGCTGGGCAGTGGACTGGGCAGTGGACTGAACAACTGGTGTGCATAAAGTGTCTCTGAACTTGTTAAACAGGGATATAGTCATCCCAGTCCTGCCTCAGCTACAAAGCTGATGTGAACACTGGGAGAATTTCTGAGAAATAGCTGTATAAGCTATAAAATATGACAAAATTATACAGCTTTGTAAAAACATACATAGGAATATAACCAATGTTTCAGAAAGTTTGAAACTGTGGTGATGACCCCATCTTGAAACAAATACAAGAGGCTCATTTTTTGTTAGAGTTAGCCAATTAGTTGTTGGAAAACATAACATTTGTCTGAAAAACAATTGATAAATATGCAACTCAATGAAACAAATGAATAGAGCTTAGACTTACCAGGGAATCAGAGGAGCCCTTCAGGAGGTAGTTTTGAGATGTAAAAGGGATGCTTAAAAGCTAAAATGGACTACAGTATTTTTCCACTCAAATTTGTTGTCGTATTTTCCACCCTTCAAAGGCTACCTTGTTTATTTCACCTTCACTGCCCTGTCCAGTACTCTGTGTCAGCTTCTGTGGGTAACACTGATGTCAAGATCATCAGGGCTTATTTTCTTAATTTGGATTTTAAGTTTGAGAGGTCTAACATAGTTGTGTTCAATCCTATCAGATTCAGCACTCCTATTGTCATATTTTGTACAACTTCCTTTAACATAAAATTCATATGTAATATGATCTGCACATATATTCTATAAAAAAACCATAATGCCCTGTTATATAGTAAACATAGAAGCAAACATGTAATTCATGACAAAAAGTAATAATTCAATGAATGCTTAGCTGACTCCACTAAATCCAAATGAAGCAATATGTTGCTTGCACCTGTGTGTAGAATCACTGGGACCAGTGCAGACTGATACAGGTGTATTTACATATTGGAGTCACAAATACCACCAACAGTCTTGCTGTCGGTGAGGTGACTCTGAAACGGTTACAAACACTTGGTAAAGCAGAATCAAACAGTACAATCTCTTCTCAATTTACGTGGCAGTTACACTTTTGAAAAATTCAATAGAATATCAAAAATGTGCAAAAATACTTTGTGTTTATATGTAAAACACAGCAAGGGAAAAGTATAACACTTCATATTTGTTTAATATAAAATTAGTGGTATTAGATATGCTATAACAATACAGTATACTATATAGTATAATAATAGTACATTATAAACAGTATAAGATAAGTATAAGCCTGTACTGGAAGTATAAGTGATTTTTTAATGTCCATTAATGGCCTGTAAAATATTCAAGAGGCATGTGATTTTCAGGGGAATTCTTCATGTGACATTGGTCGTTGCAGGAAATCTTGCATAGATGCCTACAAAGTTTCCAAAATGCCCTCTAGATGCAGCACCACTCCTGCTGAAACCACCAACAGGGTCCAATTCTGTCACCTTGTGAAGAGGCAATGGGGCCCAGAGAGGGAAGTGGCTCATATAAGATCCCTGAATACTGGATTCCTATGGCCGGCTTAGATTGACCCTTAAAACTTTCACTATTGGGTATTTGTTGTAATGTAATTGACTCAGGCCATTCGAGTTACTCAAGTCAGAAAGCTAAACATGTGGACTTTGAGATTGGATCTCACATTTTCAAGAAAGAAAGAAAGAAAAAACTTGGGGTCAGGTTGTGGCAGAATTGGGAATGGAGCTTTGTTTCCTGAGAACCCGTGGATAGATATCAAGCCTCTGGCTATTATGCTGCTACTTCTAATGATTATAATAAATAGTTGCATATCTACAAGTTTCAAACTCATGGTGCATATAACAAAGCACTAATGGTGAAGACAGGTCATCAATAGGTGATGGGAATGGTGAGAGCTGTGGCATACAGGAGAGTACATGCCTGGGCTAACAGCACTGGAATTCCAACTTTTCAAAGTCTGGCAAGATCTAAACCCTTATAGGATCTAATAGGATCTAATCTCAGGTTGTCAATTTGCCCCTCCCCTGCTAAAGCACCATCCATCTACTCCTAGCTTAGTAGGCGTATCTTAACCTTTGCTAATCCCTAATTAGAGCAGAACATTCTTTCTAGGATGTGTGTGTGTGTGTGTGTGTGTGTGTGTGTGTGCAGAGTGCATCTGGCCCTGATACCATAATTTCTTTGAGGGTTCTCAGCCCACTTTTTGCATATTTCATCCTTTAAAAACTGTCTGGATTCAAAGAACAGGAAGTGTAATCTCATTGATGACAATACCCCCTTTGTATACATTCCCCATTCTTGATTATTTTTAGATGCTTCAGGAGGAGGTATAATGTCTATGCAGAAAGTGGGAAAAGATAGCTCACTATTCCAGGTTGTAGAGCTTGAGATAACTCAAGAGACCACTTCTTCTCTACTTCTTGGTTTATACTGAAACTCATGAAAGGAAGAATCATGTAGTGTTAGAGCTAGAAGAGATCTTGCAGATCCATTAGTTTTACTATCTTCTTTTACAGAAGAAGAAATAGATTACCAGACAAAGAAAGTGATTTGCCCATGGTCACACAGCAAAGGTAGTGGAAGATCTAGGTTAAGAACTATATAATATCCTGATTATTGTACATTGAACCCTATGAAGGCCATTTGCCAGGGGAACCAGATATATGAGTGCCAAGGTAGGTTGCAGACTACGTCAGGTGGTTGACCCAATTTGGTGCCTTGTGGTTGGCTTATTGTCATATCATATCTGAAAATATCCAAAGCCTGAGACTTGGATATGAGGGCCACTAGAAAGATTGGAGGACCTCATTCAGTCATCAACTAAGTTATCCTTCAAAGACCAGCTCAAATATCCCCTGTTCCAGGAAAGTTTCTCTAGTCATTCTGCCCAGAAATGATTATACTTTCCTACCTGACTCCATAGGACCATTATTTGTACATCATGGTGCTTTTCCCAGCCTTCCATACAAACAAGGCAATCAAGTCTAATCTTGTCCTCCCAGTTAAATGTGACATCTCCGGAATTAGGGCCTACTGTAGTTTCTGTATATTCTCTCCTCCCTTTCCTTAGCCCTGTTCCTTGCCCTTATTTAGGTATTTAGTAAATGGTCATTCACTTGACAGACTGACTGGCTTTGCTTTCCATAAAACCCCTCTGGCAGCAGAATTTCTGAAAGAGGAAATATATTGTCCTCGGCTACCTGTCAAAGAAAAAAAGAAAGTCACATCAGGCATCAGAGCATTTCAACTAAGATAACCTTAGCTGAGCACTTCCTCTGTTGGGCACCACACAGGTGTTGTTGAGCCTGTATCTGAACTAGGCAGTCTTGCCCTCAGATTATTGAGACAGATCAGATAGCAAAGAATGGCAAGAGGCGTATAAACAAACAAAATGTGTGCTACATTGAGATAGAGGTAAGATGCTGAGGGAGCAATTATATCTACCCCCATGGGAAGGTTTTTGTGGGGATGGACATATGAATTGGGCCTCCAAATAAAAACAGGAAGGGTTTCAATGGCAGATCATGGGGGAATTTACAACCTTTTCCACGAGATAAGAAAGACTGTCTTAGGGCAGTCTAGAGCAGATGTTTAGAGACTTCAATGCCAAGTTCAGAAAAATGGGGAATACCTGGGGAAAGTAGTGCAAACTACTGACCGTTCTGGTGGAGGTGTTAGCAGGGTCCTAGGAACATGACTAACTCTAGTTGCTGCCACTGGCTGACATGAGGCTCAGCATTGAGATGCCCATGGCAAGCAAGGCAAGGTGGGTGCTGCTTTCACCCATATTTCAGCTGGAATTAGGCAATGCTGGTATCTTGCTCTTGTGTCTGGGTCTCAGAGAAATGAATCATGGCAGAATTTTTGGACCCCCCAACCCCAAATGTACTCCCCTGCACTTAATCCTGTGGAATGTCTTGGAAATGTTATTGAGGTGGACGGGAGCCTCAGAAGCCCCACTTCCTTCCAGAAACATTCACACTTAATGCAGAAGAGCAATGCTGCCGCTGAGGGAAGAAGAGAGGGAGGAGCTTGGCTTTAAAATAGGGGCTCTTTGGGGGCATCTGGGTGGGTCAGTTGGTAAAGCATCTGACTGTTGGTTTTGGCTTAGGTCATGATCGCATAGTTTGTGAGATCAAGGCCCACATCAGGCTCTGCACTGGCAGTGCAGAGCCTGCTTGGGATCCTCTCTCTCTCCTTCTCTCTACACCCCCCACCACTTGTGCTGTCTCTCTCAAAGTAAATAGATAAACTTAAAAAAATAAAAAGTAAAAATAAAAGAGGGGCTGTTCTTTGAGCCTGAGAACTCCTGTGGCTAAAATAATACTGCTTATAGGCTTGGATTCTGTAGAAACTAGCATTTTGTTTTATTTTTCTTGAACCTCATTTACTTTTCATGTTTCATGCTAGAATGACTCTCTGGGAGTTGCTAACAGGTGAGGTGTTGGAAATCAGACTAGCCACAGCAGAAAGAAGACTTGGGGTCATTTAGTTCATTCTCTAGGAAGATTAAAGTCAATCTTCTGTTCAATAAATACTCTCTCTTACAATTGATTCAGTTAGAGCAAATGTCTCATATCCTTCACATCCCCTCCTGTCTTCTTTCAGGATATTTCCTGGCATGTATTCAGTGTTTAATGAACAGTGCTTAAATGAGTGAATGGGAACCACTTCTGATAGGAGCATATTTGCCTTTATTTTTGTTTTGCTTCCCCTAAGAAAGACCATATTGTGCCATTTCTTTTTTGAAGTTTATTTATTGAGAGAGAGAGAGAGAGTGAGAGAAAGAGAGAACCAGCAGGGGAGGGGATGAGAGAGAGGGAGAGAGAGAGAATCCCAAGCAGGCTCTGTACCATCAATGTGGAGCCCAGTGTGGGGCTCAGCCTCATGAATCATGAGATAATGACTTGAGCCAAAGTGAAGAGTTGGATGTTTAACTGACTGAGCTACCCAGCAGCCCCCATATTGTGCTATTTCTGTTCAATTATATATACATGTTTCCAGGGACAAAGTAGAATCAGACCTGATATTTCTGGGATTGCTCATCTTGGAGAATCGGTTGAAGGAAGAAACAAAACCTGTTCTGGAAGAGCTCATCTCTGCCCGGATAAGGACTGTAATGATCACAGGTATAGAACAAGGTTGTACGTGGAAACAGAAAGAATTTGATGTGGAAATAGACAAGATTCATTCATTTCTTTTTTTTATTAAAAAAAACTTTTTTTAATGTTTTTTATTCATTTTTGAGAGACAGAGAGAGACAGCGCGAGCAGGGGAGGGTCAGAGAGAGGGAGATACAGAATACGAAGCAGGCTCCAGGCTCTGAGCTAGCTGTCAGCACAGAGCCCTACGTGGGGCTTGAACCCATGAACTGTGAGATCATGACCTGAGCCGAAGCCAGACACTTAACTGACTGAGCCACCCAGGTGCCCCTAGATTTCATTCATTTCACAAAGATTGTTGACTAACTACTGTGGGTTGGACACCCTTCTAGGTGTTGGAGATCGGCAACAGAAAAGCCAAACTACTGCTCTCACCAAGTTTCTATCAAGGTGGGATGAGTAGAAAATCAATCAACTGATCAAATAAGCAGCTAGCAATCAGAGTTATGAGGTACATAAAACAAAACAGGATGATGTGGTAAAGCATGTCCAACTGGCTACTTTATATGTGGTGTCCTCTCTGAGGAGGGCCATTTGAGGTAACACCTGAATGACAAGAAGACATGAGCCAGGCACAGATGACAATTTTTGTTTTTAAATGTTAGTAGGAAGAGAAATGCTTGTCACCATGGTCTGGTAACTACACTGAAGACCCATCAATAATGAGATTTATGATTCTGGTGGTAAAAAAAAATGCTGTCCCCTGTGCTTCTCTCAAACCCCAAATCCAACAAGGGAGTGGTGAGAAAGGATCATGCGAGAGAAGTGTGTGAGATTTCTTAACGAATGCTTCTTAATGGAGAATAGATCATTTCTTAATGCGTTCAAATTTAAGTGTGTGCTTTTCTTTCCCTGCTTTCAAGTCAGATGCATTGAACTCAGTTGTGTCACCAAGGTACAATATTTCCCCACCAGAGCCCTTGTTCCCCAGCCCATTTTCCCTGAATCCAGTTTCACCGTGGGAAGCCCTAGGATACTTCTACTTTCTCCTCTGTACCTCTCCATCTCCCATTCTACCCCCACAATACAAGAGACATAGGGGGTCCCTTTAACCCTCTTCCTTTTTAGTCCCTGAATCCAAATTTTAGGCATTGCTGAGTTAATTTACTACTTAGAATTACCCTTACACCATGTCCCTTCTGTTTCAAAAATCTTTATTTAGCACTTATTTTACCCATTCTCATAATGTATCCTTAGTATTGAGATTTATATAGAAATAGGAACACATCACTCTGTACTCCACTTCTTCACTTCTTCTCTCATATTGGAATTTCTATTCTGTTTCTTTGCTTGCTGGGTTACATTTTTCTTCTCAAGACTTGTCTTGGACAGGATAGAAGGATGATATGCTCTCTGATTTCTTACATATCCTGGCATATCTTTCTTGGCTCTGACAGGTGAATGCCATCTTGTCTCGGTATAGGATTTGGGGGTTATAGTCCTTTTTTTCTTAATGATCTCTAGGTGTTATTACAAGTCCAATCCCAGTCCACCATAGGTAATTTGTTCTCTTCTATATGTTGTCCTTTTCTTTAACTTTGGAGTTTACAAATACTACCAGAGTATGTCTATATGCTTATCTTTTTTTTCATTGATTTCATTAATTAATTAAAAGTAAGCCCTTTTAATCTGTCTTCTTCCCAGCAGGGAAAGTTCTTCTATTGTTCATTTAATTATGGCCTTTGTTCTGTCTCTTCCTTTTTCCTTTCTGGAATTCCTATTATTCACATGATAGGCTTTCTGGATTTATCTTCTCAGTCTCTTATCTTTTTTCTTGTGATTCTCATATTTTTATAATTTTGCTCTGTGTTTAAAAAAAATTTTTTTGCATCCAGTTTTACCAAACCATAAACTCAGGTTCCAAGAAATGACTGTTATCTCCTTCAAATTACCTCTTAAATGTTAAGCTCTGAAATCGTGTTTTGGGGTGGGAATGGCTCTAGAAAACCTTTTTTGGGGGGGGCTTAAGGGAGAAGGGCTACATTTGGGTTTTCTTAAGTGCACTCATTATTTTTAATGAGTTAGTGCAGGTTTTTTTTTTTTAAGTTTATTTATTTCGGGGGCGGGGGAGAACGAATGGGGGAGGGGTAGAGAGAGAGGGAGACACAGAATCGGAAGCAGGCTCCAGGCTCCGAGCTGTCGGCACAGAGTCTCACACGGGGCTCGAACTCACGAACCGCAAGATCATGACCTGAGCCGAAGTCGGACGCTCAACCGACTGAGCCCCCGGGCGCCCCGAGTTACTGCAGGTTTTATTTATCTCCAGCAACCGCTCTATTTTGCCTGTCATGTGTTCTGGTTGTTCTGCCTGATATTTTCCTCTCTAGCTTCTTTGACTTCTAAAATAGGTTATTACAGTTCTCTGTCAGATGACTGAGGCTCAGGCCTGGCCCGAATCTCCCAAACAGTAGAACTTCTCAGGCGCTGGATGGGAAAAGTGTCCTGTGTTGCAAAGCAGCCCAACTATTGGTGACCTGCTGGGCACGTGGAGGGCACCGCTTAGCTCTCAGGGCTCTAGCTCAGGGTAGAGAAGCTCCTGCCCACCCATTAGCTCTTCTGGGTTTCCTCATAAGTACTTTGGTAGAAACCTGAAGGAAGCCATGTTAGGGATAGTCAGTCAGATGTTATATTACTTATTGTTCAGTGGTTGCTCTAGGAATCACATCTGTACCTACCCTTTCAAGAAGGCTTACAATCATAAACATCCTTGGCCTTCTCTCCTTTATGTTATGGTTGTCGTGTGTATGACAATGAAAACCCCACTAGACCACGTTAAAGTTTCCACTTTCAATAGGCAAGAGTGACACACAAGTGAAGAAAAATAGACTTTTATATTTACCCAGATCTTTATTATTTCTGTTGCTGTTTCTAGTCCTAACGTTAGAAGTTTCCCTCTGGTGTCATTTCCTTTCAGCCTAAAGAACTTTTATCATTTCTTTTTGAACATGTCTGCTAACAACAAATTATCTTAGTTTCCCTTCCTCGAAGAATGTCTTTATTTCTCCTGAGCTTCTGAAGGATACTTTCACAGTTTCATAGTTCTTTCTTCAGCACTTCAAAGATATTTCTGTCATCTTGCCTCTGTGTTTTTTGATGAGAAATCTGTAATAATTTGAATAATAATTCCCCAATATATAATGTATTATTGTCTCTAGCTGTTTTTAAGATATTTTCTTTATCTTTGTTTTGATAAGTTTGATTATAATGTTTCTGGGTATGGTTCTCATTGAGTTTTTCTTACCTGGGGTTCACTGGGTTTCTTAAATCTATACATTTGTGTCTTTTACCATATTTGGGAGCTAATCTGCTTTATTTCTTCAAAATATTTTTTCCTGTTCTGATCCTTTTCTCTTTTCCTCCCTGGACTCTAATGACATGACTATTGTCATTCTCCAGTCTCTGTTCTTTTTTTTTTTTTTTTTAATTTTCTCTCTCTTTCTCAGCTTGTATAACTTCTATTGATCTATCTTCAAATTCACAGACTCCTTCTCCTGTCACCTCTATTTGGCTTTTGAGAGCATCCAGGGAATTTTTTATTGCAGTTATTATATTGTTCAATTCTAAAGTAGTCATTTGGTTCTTATTTATAGTATTATATATATATTTTTCTCTTAAGAACTTCTATATTGTCATTTATTTTAAGAGTGTTAACCTTTACCTCATGGAGGAGGCCTCTAATGGCTGCTTTAAGAACATTGGTAATTCTAACATCTGGGTCATCTGGGACAAGCAACTGTTGATTGTCTTTAATTGTATTTCTTTTTTTTTATTATTGAGAATTGACGACATTTTCCAGGTTTTTTTTTTTTGTATGTTGAATTTCTTGAACATTGAAAATATTATATTGTAAGACTTTGGATCTTGTTGAGGGTTATTTTTGTTTGTTTTAGCAAACAAAACTCTAAGATATGGAAGTTATTAATATCATGATTCAATTCTTGAGGCTTCTGCTCTCCTTCTTTGGGTTTGCTCTACACAGGCACAGCTCTGGGTTGAGTTTGCATGGTGAGTTAGTCTGGTTGTCTACCTGTCTCCTTTCCAGAGCCTGCCCATTAATTCTTCAGCCTTCAAGCCTCCTTTCTTTTTCTAGTTTCCCTGGTCAGCAAGACTAAATTTCTTTTGGAGTTGTATTTCGCATTCTTTACAGCTCTGGAACTGGGGTTCACTCTCAGGTCACACATGTGAGAGAAAAAAAAAACAAGAATAACACCACCTTGTAGATTATTTCTCCAAATTTGACTCCCTTCCACATTCTTCCTTATGTTTACTTTTCAAAGTCCTTGGATAGTTGCTTTTTGTATTTTCCTCATAGTTTTCCATTATAATCAGTGGGAGAGATAGATTTTAGTGGCCTTATTCCAATTTGGCTGAAAGTGGAACCACCTGGTACTATATTAAATCAGTTGGGTTTTGATAAATGTTTACCAAGCTAAAAAATGAAGGGAAATAGATTTGAATTTTGTCTTTTTGTTTTTTTATTTCCACTCTCTGGAAAAAATATACTGGTAAGTTATTAAGTAACCAGATAAAAAGGAATAAGAATCACAAAAGGGATCATGGATTCATGGAGAATCAGCAGGAGAGAGACTCTTTCTTTTCACACCTAAAATAAATTCTGAACTCCTTACCCTAGTTTTCCAGGCCTTACATGAATTGGTTCTATCTTTTTAACCTCACCTTGCTATGCCCTTCCTTTCTTATAGGTGACAATCTTCAGACTGCAATAACAGTGGCCAGAAAGTCTGGAATGGTTTCTGAAAGCCAAAAAGTCATTCTCATTGAAGCAAATGAAATCACTGGGTCCTCATCAGCATCTATATCTTGGAAATTATTAGAAGAGAAGAAACACATTGCATACAGCAATCAGGTATACCTACAAACAGACCTGCTGCCATATTACCTAACTTGACTCCCAGTGTTGGCTACTGGGCAGCTTTGACTGGCAGGGATGTACAGGTGACCTAGGGTCAACATATTTCCCCAAATGCCTAACACATATGCAGTTCGAAGAATTCATATCAGTTTCTCATCCTGTTCCTACTGAGCTTGAATATATAGCGCTGTCCTAGGTGCTGGAAAGAATCCATTATTTTAAGCATGATTATGTTGTTGGCTCTATATGAGAAAGAATGTAGGAAGGGGGACTGTCAATCTAATTTCTCATCTTCCTCTTGCTTGCTAACCATCCCATTGGGTCCTAAGGAGATTTAGTCCCTGGGAGAAAAACTGCTGTGCACATTGGAAAATTAGACTATGTCTTTGGGCCAGGAAAAAAGTTTTATCCATTTATTCCCAATCTTGTCAGTATCCTATCTCTATTGTGTCCTTGTGGAACAATATTAATTCTATAAGGGAAAAAAATGGTAAGTTCTCACTTCAGGGAGAGATTTGTTAAGCTGTAGTGCTTTGTATTTTACACTTGAAATGTGTGAAATGTGCTCTTCTCTGGGACTCACCAAGATCAAATCAGGATGAGAACAGGACATGAGTAAGTGTTATTCTCCTATTCACAAGAGGCTGTGATGTGCAAAGATTGATCCAGCAAAGAGAAAGTGCTCCTCTGAGGAATTGGGGCAGGAGTATGACTTTTAAAGAGAGACCCCAGACCATCATCATTGCCTTCTCTCCGATATACTTTTGGTCCTTTACCACTCTATCAAGTGTCTAAAATAATTTGTGTTTTGCTTTTGCAGGATAATTACATTAATATCAAGGAAGAAGTCTCTGATCATGGAAGAGAAGGAAGTTACCATTTTGCCTTAAGTGGAAAATCCTTTCAGGTTATAAGTCAACATTTCAGTAGCCTACTGCCAAAGGTAAATTCTAAGAGGGTATCAATCTCCCAGTAAAGATGCTGATAATGTCACTTACAGAGCATGTCCTAAGTAATTTCAAACCTTTAAATAGGTAAGAAATGCCTATTGAATATGTCATAAAAAGACAAAAATTTTTCTTGTCTCATTTCTTACTAGATTTAAAATTAGCAAATTTGATTAGCCCATTTATCACCATCTATAGAAATGAAGTATTAAGGACTTCTCAAGTCAAAGCATGGCTTTTGGGTGGCTGTCTTTATACTGCCATGGTGACGGGTCTAACAGTGTAGGGGAAATCCAGCAATTATACAGGAAAGCAGACCAAGAATAGAGGAATTCCATTAGGTTTTTGATAGAGAATACACAAGACAGGGTCAAACTTAACAATTTTCTGATGAAGAACAAACCCATAGCAGGGACAGGTAAGTTATATATGTAACATGTGGACAAACTAGAGATTGTGTCTAGTGTAATCCAAAGATAAATTATTTGTATTCAATTGCTTATCATCTTAAGTGCTGTTTAAGAAAAAAAGAATAAAGACTTAGAGGCTGATCAGACATTAAGCTGAGTTACTTTCAAGAAGAGCAAGGAACACAGAGATCTGACACAGAAGAATTCAGACTCTGTAGAGTAAAGTTTAGGTGGATGGAGCTGGTATAGGTTTTTATATCTCCAAACCATCCATGTTCCATAGCCAAAATTAGACTTGGGATATCAGCTGAACTCCACAATTGGTCACGCCCAGATGGTATGGTTAAGTGAAAGACCACTAATTGTCACCATTTCATCATTAGGCTGTTTTCTGCTAGTTCTGAACAATTTTCTGAAAAGCAGTTGCCTCCTTTCCTTTTCCTAGGCTGCTGACCTCTTGTTAGTCTTGTAATTTCTTTTACTCTACTGGTTCAATATTCCATTAAGTTCAGGATTTTTTGACCGCATTCTTGACAGCAGCTCTGCTAAATTCCTGAAGGTCATCATTTTCATCCAATATTTTTATTAAGCAGTCGTCTTGACTGATTTTTGGTCTCCTTGGTCACTTACTTGATGACCAAGGTCTCAATGTCTTGAAATCCAAAAAAGGACTTCCAAAAACAAATTGTTTTTGTCATTCATGGATATTATTTTCTAGTCAGTGTTCTAAGTATTATCAATTATCTCATGTATGACCAACTGACATGATAAAAAGTTTCTCTTGGTTTCCTTACAGATACTGATCAATGGGACCATCTTTGCAAGAATGTCTCCTGGGCAGAAGTCCAGTCTGGTGGAAGAATTTCAGAAACTGGAGTAGGTTCTTTACCGATTCAGGTGGTATGACGTGCCTGGAGGCATGACAGTCAGGGAGAGTGTAAGAGGTACAGGAAGTCACCTAGGGCAGTGGTTCTTAACCTAACTACATATGACAGTCATTCTGGGAGCCTTGAAAAAAATAACGATCCCGGGACCCCACTCTCCAGAGATTCTAATTCAGTTGCTCATGTGAGACTTGGACATCAGTGTTTTTTGAAAGCTCCTCAAATGAGTCAATTTTGCACCCAGAGTTGAGAACCACTGGACTAGAACATATGGGACATGAAAGTGTGTGGTGAAAAATGAACCTGGAAGGGTAGTTTGAGTTCAGCTCCTAAAGGTACAGTGAGAACTTAGACATTCTACGTTATCATCACAGCTGTAATATAAGAGATTCATATGGCAAGAGATTCACATAACCCTAAAAATGTTAAAATATTTATAAGGCAAAGCATCCTCTCTGTCCTAAATCAGAATAATACTTCTCTTTTAACACAAGGGGTCTCCATTACAGAATAGGCAGTTCAAACAAAGTGCCCATCATTTGAGACCTTTTATTTCCTGTTAATAGAACCCATGGAGTTCTGTAAGTTTTCTTCAACTTCTGGCGCTGGACTATATAGACATGATTGTCACTCCTTCTTGTTCCCACTTCATCCCACTTGATTTAGTCAGTAGGCAAGCTTCTTGATTCAGAAATCCCTGTCTTCTCAACATGGTTGAAAACCCAGACAGTAAACTAGTTGCTTTCATATGGCTGTGTGGAAGACAAACACAGCAAATTCTGTAAATACTGTCAGAGCACTCCTACTTTAAAAAAGCACACTATCCATAATCTGTCAACAATTAATGCCAGCAGTATGCACTCAGCCTCAAAGGGCGATCCTGAAGCAGGGATGTATTTTCTTTCTTCCAACTCTCGGCATTTTTTTAGTAGAGTGACTGGTAAGATGGCAAATTTCTTTCTTCCAAGTCTGGGCAAATTTTTTTAGTTGAGTGACTGGTAAGATGGCTGTTACTATTTATGGCACCGAGAAGTAATTTTTGTTTATCGTTTTAGAAATTATTAGACACTTTTCCATACAGCATCTCACTGAACACTCACAACACTTTATAGGAGAGAAAAATAATGGCCAAAATGGTAACGTGGTCAGGTCAAAGTGGTCAAGAGATCAGGTCAAAGATCTCAATCTGGCTTCAAATCTGGTGCCCTCTCCACTGTGCTGCGGTGTCATGGGTATAATTGTGAACGTCCCATTTTACCAGTAAAGCTGCCTCCTATGGAGTGAAGTGCTTGGAGTCAGGAGTGGTGTGCTGAATTTCTTAATCCATTGTGGAAGCTGCTGACTCATACTTTCCTTTCGGTCAAACCAGATCCTTCAGAAAACTCCCTTAAAGTAAATAATCAGTTTGCACCCTAAGTAACGAAGTTCATTTCTTTTTAATTAGAGAAATTCACAGTTAAAATTGCTTTGATATCCCCTACAATTGACATGGTTCCCTTTTAGTTACTTTGTAGGTATGTGTGGTGATGGAGCCAATGACTGTGGGGTAAGTAGCTGCCAGTGCGTGGAGCCATGATCACACCAGGGCAGACCAGGACTTACACTTACTTAATTGCACTTGCCTGGAGTCCTTTAGACATAATATCCCCGGGATATACACTTATCTCCATTCTTCTTGATGGAGGAACTGATATGGAGGGTTGGGGAGGGTTTTGACCAAGGCCACACAATGACTCAGCGGTCAGTGTAGACTTCTTTGGCTACATTTCCCAGCGCCGTCTCTTCGTGATGCAGTAGCCAGGACAAAATCTGGTCCTCTCCTGGCTCGTGCTTGGGTCCACAGGCCACCCCTCAGCTAGCTCGACAGGCTTTTCCCATATGGCCTCAGGAGAGACATCTGTGAGTGTGCAAGCAGAGTAAGCTGACTCTTTGCTTTCAGGCTTTGAAAATGGCTCACGTGGGCATCTCTTTATCAGAGCAGGAGGCATCTGTGGCCTCACCTTTCACTTCTAAAACTCCAAACATTGAGTGTGTACCTCACCTTATCAAGTAAGTAGACGCTTCCCACCAGCACTGTTTTAATCTCGCTTGACTTTCAGGTTCAGAACCCATTGTTCGTCCAGGGAAAGAACAGGGAAATTTTGTGTCCCTGGGTGGGGTGAGTGGGTGCTTTGCAGGACAATGCAATTAGCCATTCTACTCCTGAGTGGACTTACCAGGAGTTCAAAATAATTGTGGGAGAGCAGTGGTACAAGGAAAATCACTCAATAGGTTATTTTTAGAAAATTGGAATCTGGAACTTTTTTTTTTTTGCTTTTAAAGTTTATTTATTTTGAGAGAGAGAGAGAGAGAGAGAGAGAGCATGAGCAGGGGAGGGGCAGGAGCAGGAGAGGGGCAGAGAGAGAGAGAGGGAGAGAGAGAATCCCAAGCAGGCTCTGTGAACAGTGAGGAGCCTGACTCGGGGCTTGAACTCACAAACTGTGAGATCATGACCTGAGCTGAAATCAAGAGTCATATGCGTAACCTATTGAGCCACCCAGGCACCCCTGGAATCTGGAATTTGCGACACTTTGAAAGTGTTGATCTTATTATTGTTATTTTTATACATATGTCCATAGATGCTTTATAAGGGAGGCGGACAGAAACTTTTCCTTCCCCAATTGCCCTCTTTTCCTGTAGCCTCTTTATGCTTCTTGGGAATATCCTTCCCATCCTCAGTTTTCAAAATATTAACTCATCTTTGCTGCTCCTACTAAAATTTCCCTCGGTGCTTTATCTGCGCCTCACAGAATATGTGCTTCTGCTCTGTTTTATTTGAATGATAGAGATGGTTAGCGCTGTGACCGCTTTGGGTGATTATAACTAGCATGTATTAACAGCTTATGAAGTGCTTAAATACCTATTATTGTATACTTCCAAACAGCCTGGAGATAAAGGAGTGGTCACTATTTCCTTTTACAAATAGAGAAACGGAGGTTTATAGAATTTACTTGAGGTGCCCAAGCTCACACAGCCATATAACGATTAGAAATTAAGTTAGAACTGATTTTATTTGAATACGTTTTGTCTACAAAAGTCATACTATTCCCGCCACATTAAAATAATGATTTGGCTAGCTCCTCCCAATTTTTTAAAAATTTATGTGTGCATTTGACAAATATTTATAGAGCAGGCACTTAGTGCCAGGAACTGGTGGAGACACCCAAGACCCAGAAGCAAGTAAATCACACATTCCTTGACCTCATAAAGCTCTCTTCTGGTGAAGAAGTCAGGCAATAAACACATACACAGATAAATCAAAGGTAAAGGGAAAAGTAAGAAGGCGGCTGGGGAGGTGGAATTGGTTGCTGCAGGTGGGTGGTACGCGAAAACCCTTCCTAAGGAGGGGACAGATGAAGAGAAACTACCTTCCGGTGGAACAAATGACAGCAGTTGAGCCCCAGTACAAGGAAGAGGCTGCTTTGAAATCAGGCTTTGGAATCCCAGAAAAACATTATGACCAGAAGTACATGTAAACTATTTTCTTTCCAATGAAAGCGATAAAAGTGGCCTTTTATAAGTAATCGATTTTATGCTTTAAATATATACCATTTACTCAAAGTCCATCACCAGTAACGGAAACAAATATGCTCATTGTTTCCAGCCTATTTAAATTTGATATATGATGAACTTGAGCATGGATAATGTTACAGTCCAGTTTTAGAAAAAGTGGTGACGGCCAGATGACTTGAATGAAATGAAACACCTGCGTGAAAATAGCCCCCCAACCTGCAATCTTATTTAGAGTCCTTAGTTCACAGATGAAGAAACTGTGACTCACAGAAGGAAATGACCTTCCAAATTACACCCATGAGGAAGTACCCGTCCCCAGGCCCTCTGACTCTGCTCTGACATAATGCCCACAGAGAGCACGAGGCCACCATGCAATCCAGGCTCCAGAACTGGACCAAGGCTGTGGACGTGGGCCCGGAATTGGTCTTTCCTGAAAGTCTACTCAGATAGCATCCTGGCAGCCAGCTCCCTCTGGCTCAAGGCTGTCCAGTCTGTCAGACAAACCATCGAATAATCAAGCTTTGGACTTTTTCCCCTAAGCTTGGCTGAACAGCACAGAGTCACTGACCTCCTTTCTTTTCCATTCCTCTCATCTCCTTCCTCTTTCCTTTCTTTGCTTACACAGGGAAGGACGTGCCGCTCTCGTTACCTCATTTTGCATGTTCAAGTACATGGCTCTGTACAGCATGATCCAGTATGTTGGTGTTCTGCTGCTCTACTGGGTATGACTGGGGACCTGGGCTCTTGGTTAGTGAGAATTGAATCAAGGGATCGCGTCCTCCCAACCTGCAGTGCTCCCAAGATCGCGTCCTCCCAACCTGCAGTGCTCCCAAGATCGTGCCCTCCCAACCTGCAGTGCCTCTTAAGGAAGAGTGCACGTGGGGAGGTTGGAGGACCAACAGCCCCTCTGAAACTACTGTTATGGTGAGAGTTAATCAGAAATAGACAGATGCACAAAGGAGAAGTTGATGGTGTCAATTCTCTGACTCTCTGACAGAGAGAATTTGTAGGTAGTGGTAGCTGATGATCAATCAGGACATAGTACTTTCTTGCGGTTGCTTCTGCCTTCTTGGACCAGGTCTCCATCTTCTCAGCTCCTGTGTGACTCTACCTGAGTGTACCATTCAGTATAGAGATGATTCTGGGATTGGGGAGCTGGTAAATGTGTCGGAGCCACTCTCCCTGGGAGAGCAAGCCCTGGTTATTCATGTTTGCTGATTTCCGTGGTGTAAATATGCCCACCTTGGCTGGTTTTCAGCTATCTACCTGATGTCACTGAGCATGGAGTTGGGAAGAGATGTGCGTAGTGGTATGTCATTATATAGTACTTGCACCCCAGAGATGGAAGAATTGTGAATATCGTAAAGAGCATAGATAAACAGCACAATGTAGGAAAATGATTAGGAAGTGCTGGATTGGGGGTATTTATTAGCTTTGTTTTTAGCATAATGTATTTAATGGTAGATTTGTATAATTTCAGTTTTTATAAAGGGTGTGTTTAACAACCAGTTCAAAAAAATCCCTGAAAACTTTGCAACTGACTCTCATGAGCAAGAACAAACAGCATATTGCTGAGTCCTTAAGATTCATGTGTATGTCCTTCCCCCTAGCTTCTGGGCTGAAGGTTTTAGTTTTGTTATTTTCAGATTACTTATGTCTTTTTCCACTTACAATGAATGAGATGGACAAGGAGAGGCTTTGTACAGATATTTGGTCCTATTTTGGAATCCCAACAACGCATGCTCTAAAGTAGAGTTAAACATGGGTCATCTTGATCTCCTTTCCACTAAAAGGGGGGCAAGGAAGCAAGTTACTTGAAATAAGCAAGATCTTAACATTTTTTTCCTGAAGAATATCAAGGATGCCTTATCAGGACTTTCTAATAACACCCAAAAATGCAAATAGTGGGTTCAATTATTCTCTTTTTCCATCAGTAAAATTTGAATAAGATCACCACACATTTGTCACTTGTTAACTCACTGTCCTATTGTGCCAGACCAAAACTCGGCTTTTCTGCTAGCAGGTAGAAAAGAGATCAGAGATGGATCTAGTAGAGTAAGATATCCCCCTCAACAAGGGGATACTGATGCTGGAAGTATCCAGTCTAGAAAGCACATGGAGGTAGCCTCCTGGTTGGAGAGGGTTTTATAGCCTTGTCTTTGGTACTCCCACCAACACGAACAGAATGCTGGCCACACCTTCTTCTTCTTCAAATCCCATGTTGCAGGGACAAAACTGAATGCAATTGGTGTCAGACTTCATCCAGAAGGTCACAACTTTTTTGACCTGCTTTCCATTTTATTTTCAGGAGACAAACAGCCTTTCAAATTACCAGTTTCTGTTCCAGGATCTGGCTATCACAACTCTTATTGGTGTAACAAGTAAGACATTTTTAAATCTTTCTTGCCCCTCCCCCCCCTCCCCGGAATGGCTGGTCCACCAAGAGGGACACCACTTATAGCCTCAGGGATGTGGGATTTAGGCCCAAAGGTCTATACAGAGAGGGAAAGAGGAAATAGCAGCCCCATTTTTGAGTGTTGGGTTGAAAGAAAAGTATTAACCAAGGAAAAGCTGGCTGGTTATTTTTCTGTTTTCCACAAAATACAGGGCTTCCATAATGGTCACTAAACACTTAAAATGAAAAATGCACTTTGAAAATCAGGAATGCTGACTTTGGTATCCTTTCAGGTGTAATTATAATTAAAATGTGCCCAGTTTATAAAGCTGGGTAGCTTTTATGTTTTAGATTTTTTTTTTTTTTTTTTTAGTTTATTTATTTACTTTGAAGGAGAAAGCAAGTGGGGAAGGAACAGAGAGAGGGAGAGAGACAATCTCAATCAGGCTCCATACTGTCAGTGCAGGGCCCCATGCGGGGTTCAATCTTGTAAACCGTGAGATCATGACCTGAGCTGAAATCTCCAACTGAGCCACCCAGGAGCCCCTGTTTTAGATCTTTAAATCCTAGCCTTTTGGGATTTTGAATGAAGATTAAAGATAATGTTGCCATTAGGCCATTCCCACTTTCACCTCTTGATTAACATGAATTGTCTCCCTAATTCCCTGCTGTAGGCTTTCCCCCCAAACTATCCACTCCCCACCATCCACCATATTCTCCGTTTTCCTCTCTGTTACATATAAATGCCAACAGCTCCACTTATACTTTTAATCCTACCTCTTCCTACCTTCTTGGGGATTTTGTTTCTGTAATAATCTCTTTCTTCACCATCATCACCTTTTCTCTCGCCTGCTGGATCAGCATATAAATATATTTTCTTATCTTCTACCAGATCCGATATTCAACAAAATCATTAGCTATTTATTGAATGCCTTGTTTGTACTACTTAACCATAATAGGTACTTAGAATACATCAGTGAAATAAAAAAAAAAAAGCCATGCAAATTCCTTTCCTTGCATTCTGGTCAAATAGTTCTGCTATCTACCTCATCGTTCAAACACCTGGAGCCATCTTGGTTTCTCTTTCCTTTACCCTTCACATCCCTACGGACAGAGTCCTGTTTGACTCTGCCTTCCAAAGCTCTGTACCCTTGACACAGAGCCATGTCACCTCCCTTGTGGATTCCTGCAACAACCTCACCAGTGATCTTGCTTCCCCTCATCCCCATTTGCCTTTTAAAGGGTCATAAGAGGGTTAATTTTGAAAAGTAAATGTTATTGTCACCCACTTACTTAAAATGCTTTAGCCCCTGCCTGCTTCTGCTTCGCTTACAAGCACATTGTCACCTTCCTGTTTCAGGCATCCCTGTCTTCCTGTCACTTGAGCATTGTCAAGCTGGTGATCACCACAGTACCTTTAATTTTGCTCTTTTCTTTGCCAAAAACACTCCCCCTTTCCATCTTTATATGGCTTTGACTTTTTCTTGTTATTCAGATCTTAGCTCAAATGTCACCACCTCAGGAAGATCACTTTAAGTAGTCACCAAGCCAATTATTCTCTATCACACAATTGTGCTCTATTTTTTTGGGGGGGTTCCCAAGTTTATTCAAGAATTCATACCAAATATTCCAGATAAATGAGTTTTAATCCTCCTCTTTCTCCTCTTCCTCATCCTGGTTAATCTGGAAGTAACACAGTTTGTAACTCTCTTTGCTGTTAGCAACTATGTGCAGCGAATCACATGGATTATTCTTCTTCAAATATTTTTTTAAGGTTATTTATTTATTTTGAGAGAGAGAGAGAGAGAGAGAGAGAGAACGACTGTGGGAAGGGTGGAGAGAGAGGGAGAGAGAGACAATCCCAAGCAGGCTCCACACTGTCAGTGCAGAGCCCCATGTGGGGCTCAACATCAGGAACCATGAGATCATGACCTGAGCCTAACTTGAATGCTTAACCAACTGAGCCGCTCAGGTGCCCTCTTCATATTTTTTTGGTGAGATGTTTCAAGCACCATTTGGAAGAAGGCACCTCAGAAGTAACTGTAATCCTGCTCTTGCTCCTTTCAGTGATCAGAACCCCTCCACCGAGATTCCCAGCTTTCCCACTCATTTTGATGCTTTCTTGAACAAACTGCTCAAAATTGGCAGTATCCATGATTCCCTCTTCTACAGGGTGGGTGCAGTCAAGGGCAAACGTCAGAACTTGCTTTTTTTTTTGCCCCCCTTCACCACAAACTTTTTCATGGGCGCCATGGTGGCGGTGGAGGCAGAAAGCACCATTGTGCTCTAATTGTGTGTACGTGTGTGTGTGTGTGTGTGTGTGTGTGTGTGTGGTGCCTTTCACAATCTGAAATTATGCTTTTATTGGCATCTTCCTGTCTCCCTTCTTCCAAAGTGTGTGCATTGTGAGAACAGCAACTTGTCTATCTTGATTATTGCTGTGTTCCCTCTACTGTCCCTCTACAACAGACAGTGTCTGTTGTATCCAAGGGGCTCATAAAATACTTGTCAAATCTCTGGAAAGAACACCCATGGCCAGTCCATACTGTTATACGGGTTCTTCTTCATATGAAGCCAAACCAATCTCTATGTAACTTGCACCCATCCCAGCTCTGCTATTTGGGTGGCACAGAGTCTGTGTTTTTTCCCCAGGACAGTCTTTCTTCCAGATTTTTGAAAACAGCCCTCATTTCTTCCACAATTGTTCTCTGTTTAAGAATAAGTGTCTCCAGATTTTCCTCTATTTTTTGATAAATAACTTGACAATTTTTTGTTCTTATGGTTACTAATATATATTCATTGTCAAACAGTGATGGAAAACATTGTAAGATATAACAAGGGAAAAAACCCATCTTTATCCTACCATTCAGAACTAACACATTAAAGCATTCTGATCTGTGTATATAAATGAAGAAATTTGAATTATATTCTCTGAATAGTTGTGCATACATTTTCTTCATTTAACTTTGTCATAACTTTTCATGTCATTATATATTTTAATTCTTTTTATTGTGATAAAATATACATAACATAAAATTTGCCATTTTTACCATTTTTAAGGGTATAGTTCAGGAGCATTAATTACATTTACAGTTTTGTGCAATCATTGCCACCCTGTACTTCCAAAATGTCTACATCTCCCCAAACAGAAACTCCGTACCCATTAAGTAACAGCTCCCCATTGCTCCTCTTCCCAGCCTCTGGTAGGTAACTTCTAATCTACTACTGGTTACTACAAATTTACTTATTCATAATATTTCATGTAAGTCAAGCCATATAATATTTATTCCTTCATATCTGGCTTATTTCAGTTAGGATAGCGTTTTCAAGATTTACCTATGTTGTAACATGTATCAGAACTTCATTCCTTTGATGGCTGAGTAATATTCCATTCTAAGTATATACCACATTTTCTTTATTTTTCTGATGATTCACTTGAGCTGCTGTCACCTTTCAGCTGTTGTAAAAAATGCTGCAATGAATAGTTGCATAAGTATCTGTTTGAGTCCCTGTTTTAAATTATTTTTGGCATAGGAATGGAATTGCTGGGTCATATGGCCATCGTATATTTAACTCTTTGAGAAACCACCAAACTATTTTCCAGAGTGACTATATTTTCCTTTCTCACCAGCAATGTATGAGGGTTTCCATTTCTCCACAACCTCATCAACACTTGTTACTTAACTTAAAAAAGTTATTTAGACATCCTAGTAGGTATGGAATGGTAACTTATTATGGCTTTGAATTTATTTCCCTAATAACTAATCATGTTGAGCAAATTTTCATGTACTTGTTGGTCATTTGTATGTCTTCTTTGGAGAAATGTTTGTTAAAGTCTTTTGCTCATTTCTTAACTGGATTTCTGTTTTTGATGGTTGAGTTCTAGAGTTCTTCACACGTTGTGGATGTTAAAACCTTCTCAGATACATTATTGCAGACATTTTTTCCCATTGTATGTTGTCTTTCTGCTTTCTTGATAATGTACAAAACTTTTTTTCTTTTATAGCTCCTTCTTTGGATGTCATATCTAAGAATACATTGTCAAATCTAAGGTCATGTACATTTACCCTGTGTTTTCTAATAAGAATTTTATGGGTTTGGACTCTTATATTTAAGTCGTTGATCCATTTGTGTGTGTGTGTGTTTATTTCTATACATCGTTTGAAGTTGGGATCTAAATTCACTTATTTGGCATGTGGAAATCTAGTTGCCCCAGCACCATTTGTTGAAAAGGTTGTTATTTCCCCCACTGAGTAGTCTTGACACTCAAGTTGAAAATCAATTGGACACAGATGTATGGGCTTATTTCTGGATCCTCATTTCCATTCCACTGGTCTATATACCATTACCTTGTTATATTACCACAGTGTTCTGATTACTGTTTTTGTAGTAAGTTTGAAATCAGGGAGTATGAGTCTTCCAATGTTATTCTTCTTTTTCAAGATTGTTTTGACTATTCAGGGCCCTTTATAACTCCACATGAATTTGAGGATCAACTTTAGCATGCTAAAAAAAAAAAGGCCATTTGAGTTTTGATAAGAATTGTGCTTAATCTCTAAATCACTTTAGATAATACTGAAATTTTAACAATATTAAGTCTTCTAATCCATGAACATCTGATGTATTGCCATTTATTTATGTTTTCTTTAATTTCTTTGAGTAAAGTTTTGTGATTTTTAGTGTTCAAGTCTTTCTCCTCTTTGGCTAAACTTATTCCTAGATATTTTTATTGTTTTGGATGCTTCTGAAAATGCAATTGTTCTTGTAATTTTTTTTTAAATTATTTATTGCCAAAGTATAGAAACAACTGATTTTTATGTGTTGGCCTTGTTTCCTGCAATATAGCTGAATTTGTTTATTAACTCTAGTAGCTTTCTTTTTTTTTTTTTTAAACATAAACAGGAGTTTATTTTTTTTTAAGTAGGCTCCATGCCCAACCTGAGGCTCAAACTCATGATCCTGAGATCACGAGTCACATGCTCTACCAACTGAACCAGCCAGGCACCCCATTAGTACCTTTCTTGTGTATTCTTTAGGATTTCCAATATATAGGACTATATCACTTGTGGACATGGGGGGAAAGCTTTCAGTCTTTCACCCTTCCCTTGAGTATGATGCATGTAGCATCCTAAATTGATAATAATCTAGTTTGAATTCATATCTTAACTATAATAGCATGTAGACACTCTGCTACTTCACAACTCTGTCTCCTCCTTTTATATTGTTGTTGCCACAAATTACATCTTTATCCATTGCGTGCCCAACAACAAAGATATATATTATTCTTTATGTGCCCATCTTCTAAACCATGTAGAAATATAAAGTGGAATTAAAACTCAAAAATACAATAATACAACCATATATATGGGGGAGAGAGAGAATCCCAAGCAAGCTCTGCACTGTCAGTGCAGAGCCCAATGTGGGGCTTGAAACCACGAACTGCAAGATCATGACCTGTGCCCAAGTTGGACACTTAACTGACTGAGCCACCCAGACGCCCCTACAGCCTTTTATATTTGCTCAAATAGTTACTTTTCAAAAAAACGTTTATTTATTTTTGAGAGAGATAGACAAAGCGGGAGTGAAGGAGGGACAGAGACAGGGAGACACAGAATCCAAAGCAAGCTCCAGGCTCTGAGTTGTCAGCGCAGATGTTAAACTCACAGACCGTGAGAGCATGACCTGAATCAAAATCAAGAGTCAGACACTTAACCAACTGAGCCACCCAGGTGCCCCATTGTCATTGGATATTTTAAAGCACTACTTCTTAGTGACTGCCTGTTGTTTCATTATATAGATGTACTATAGTTTACTGTAAGTGATGCAGCGATGAACATCTTTCTACATCTCTGATTTTTTAAGCTTAGGATAAATTTCCAGAAATGAAATAACCATGTCAAATGTTATGAACATTTTCCAATGTTTTCATGTTCATTGCCAAATTGCCTGCAGAAGGTTTGTGTCAACGTATGTTTCCACAAGCAGTGTATAAGAGTGTGAATTTCATCATGCCCTCACCTCTAATTTGATGGTCTTTGCCTACTTAATAGGCAAAAATAAAAGCATTTCATGATTGTTTTGTCTGCTCTCTTAAGAATTGCTCCAATGACTTGAGTTTGGATCCATTCATTGTATTTTGTTCCCTCAAAACCCTGATGTATTTCAATTTGTCAGTTTCCTTGGCTGTGTGGGCCCAAGAACTTACACTGTTCTTCTGATGAAGAATACAGTACTTTCCCTCTGTCACAAACATAACACTTGAATTTATTTTGTAGTGAATCTGAATGGTGCCTACCCCAAGCTGGTGCCTTTCAGGCCTGCAGGACGGCTGACCTCCCCACCCCTACTGCTCTCTGTGATTCTCAACATTCTTCTCAGCTTAGTCATGCACATTGTGGGCTTCGTTCTGGTGCAGAGGCAGCCTTGGTATTCCATGGAGCCACACAGGTACTGTCAGAGCCCTGTTCCAGCTTCTCAAATTCTAATTTCTATCAAACATCATCTGGCCCTTATGACAGGAAGCAAATTGTTCTTTATTCCTCTGGAGGCGCTGGCTTCTTTAAGCCCCTTGGGAAATTTTCCAGTGATCTTCTCTTCTCTGTAGCACAGGTTGAGGATATTATTCATTGGCACTTACCTTTGCCTGTCTTGTGTGATAATGATCCATGACCTTCTTTTATGTCTAGGGTGACCATGCATTATAATTTCCCCGGGCAGCCCCAGTGTAAGCCTGATATCCCAATGAAATTATTTTGTAGTTAATTAATTGTTGAAGTATAATTGGCATACGATGTTACATTAGTAACAAGCTATCAGTTCAACAATTCTTTAGATCATTCAGTGCTGACCGTGATAAGTGGTGACCATCTGTCACCATACATTATTATGATATTTTTGATTACAGTTCCTATGCTGTAATTTGCATCCCCATGACTTATTCATTTTATAACTGGAAGTTTGGACCTCTGAATCCCTTTTATCTATTTTTCCCACCCCCTCCATGTATTTCACCTGTGGCAGCTCCCAGTTTTTCTGAAGATATTAGTCTTTCCCTTTCACATTCAAATCTGTTCCTGTTGGATGATAAATTATGTGGTCACCCTATTTATCAATGTTCAGAGATCTTAAGCCACAAGAGAAAAAAATCATAGTTTACTCATCTCTTTCCCATATAACCTTACTACACATGATGCGTACCCAAATTATTGAATAAATAACTTGTCTATCTATCTATCTGTCTGTCTATCTATCATATATCTATATTTTATCTATTCATCTATCCAAAATATAGATCTATCTGTGCTGGTTTCTTTCTCCTTATTTTTCAGTATATTCTTTCCCAAAGTGTAGGTAATTACAAAAGCATTGAGGGCATGGAATCCTGTAGATACCAATGCTCCATAAAGACCTGCCATCTTACTTCATTACCTTTTTTGTTTCCTTTTTTTTTTTTTAGTGCCTGCACAGTGCAAAATGAAAGCATCTCAAAGTTAACCATTTCTCCCACTGTTCCAGAAAAAATTGGAAGTAACGGTGCCTTCACAAGCTTTGAAAACACTACCATATGGTTCTTGGGAACAATCAACTGTATCATTGTGGCTCTTATTTTCTCTAAAGGAAAACCGTTTAGGCAGCCCATGTATAAAAATTGTGAGTAGTGTTGTACCAGATTAGAGGTGAGACGTCATCAGAGGGAACAGACATGCCCAGGTCACTGGGGCAGCAGCAGTTGAGTTGACGCCTCTCTGGGGCTACTAACTTTACTCCAGGGATCTGTAAAACACATTTTATAGCCTCATTCTTTGCTCCTTTCCTCAATGCTGCATTAAATTCTAGGGCTTCTTTCTCTGCCTCTTTCCTTCACCAGAAGTTTGTCTCCAGGTGTCCTTTCAAGGTACCACTCTAAATTGGGACGACTCATTTATTTCCTCACTTGTCAGTACTTGTCAGAATTCATCTGGGAGGAGGTGGGGAGAGGGAAGTGTCACAGCATTCGGTTGGAACATGTCTCCTGCCGTGAAGACAATGGTTAAGATGGCGTTGCGTGGATGGCAGCCTGGGAGTGGGTCCAGCCTGAAGGACCCTGGCTATAGTAATTGTGGAGGCTCTTGGCCAAAGTACATGCTACCTCCTTACATTCTGGACTGGGGTGGGGTGTGTGTTAGGAGAAGTGAGTGACCTGGTTAGCCTGTGGAACATTTATTTGTATACCATCACTACTTCTCAAATTGGGAAAATTTAATTAATTAATTAATTAATTAATTGTTTGTTTGTTTGTTTTTAAGTTTATTTATTTATTTTGAAAGAGAGAACACACGCACGAGCAGTGGAGAGGCAGAGACAGAGACAGAGAGAGAAAGAGAGAGAGAGAGAGAGAGAGAGAGAGAATTCCAAGCAGGCTCCATGCTATCAGTGCAGAGCCCGATGTGGGGTTCAAACCCATGAACTGTGAAATCATAATCTGAGCCAAAATCAAGAGTCTAATGCTTAAACAATTGAGCCACACAGGCACCCCTAACTGGGAAAATTTAGAAGCACAAGTTGAAGGATCAATATCCTCATAAGAATTTGTTTGTTTAGAGAAAATTATTTTGCCTTTCTCCTTCTTGGGATGAGAAAGCAGTCAAATGCTGACCTCTACATGACTGCAATTTAAATATTTGTTTATTTATAGCCCTCCTTTTTTTTTAGAAAAGATTTTGAAACAGGTGATTTGCATTAAAAAGACTCAGATACTTAACTGTCTTCAAGGCATTTTTTGAAAATATATTAGGTCAATGTTGCTCTCTCTATATTGCCCACTTTTATTCATTGAAACTTACAACATGCATGTGAAAATTTCCATCTTCCTCAAGGACATGCATAGAAATTGTGGAGGTGAGACCCATTGCATAAAAATGAGTACTTGCCATTTATTATGCTATGTTTGGATGTAAGAATCAAGTAAATTTAATCAGTGTTAATCTAGAATATGTCTATCAATAGATGTGAAACTCAGTATGTACTCTGATTTCTCCAAATGATAGCTTGTGTTCTTATTTCCTCAGATATATTTGTCCTTGTGCTGGTCATACAGCTGAGTGTGTGTCTATTCATTCTATTTGCTGATATTCCAGAATTATATAGGCGTTTGGATGTAAGTCTTATCTCTGGGCTATGGTGATGGTTTACAGTTATCTAACACCCCGACTGCATGAAGCAGGTCACAATTGCGACTGACACGAATTCTTGATGCTGATCATTCTTTTGGAATAGTAGAGTTAAAAAGAATACTACATTTATTTGTATTTTTTCAATTTAAGTCGGCCAGGAAATAAGATTCTGTCTAGTCTTGATTTCAAGTATTTCAGAAGCATTGAACATTTTTCTTTTAAAATATCCCTGTAAGAATGGAAAAATCTATATATATATTCTCTTTCAAGCATGAGCGATTTTTTTCCCTAAATGCTTCTGTTTTGAAGCTGTTGAAAACAGTTTGCCTGTAACACTTTTTCTGTTAATCCTCAAATCTGTACTTACATCTTTAAAAAAACTCTTTAAAGATGTGTTTGTATGTTCATATTTAATGTCTGCAAAACTTGTTTGCAAAGAGCCATAACTTACCTCATAACTCCCTTAGAGTGTGTAATTTTGAGACAAATGTCAAACTCTATAAGAGACAATTTTTATATGTACAAGCAAGGGGAAATGTATATTTTAATTCTTTAACCTATACTTTTGAATTAGAAGCTTATTATTACCAAACATCCTTTAGACCAATAAATAGAATACAGAAGAGATGGTAAAAAAAAAAAGGAATGGGCTTTTTTACTTAGTGCTACGTGAGCCTGCCTGCCCGCCTCTCCCACTCAAAGACACATGTCATGAAGGCCAAGGTCCTATCTTATTCATTCTCATATTACCAACCAGTGCCTAACATAGCCCATGACACATAATGGCAGTAAATGATCGTTGTAGATCAGGTTCCTAAATGGAGATGAGCACTGGGAGCTCACAGTTCATTGCAAACCAGCAAAACCTTCACAAACCTTTTCTGACATGTGACATACAAACTAATGTCCACATTCCATTTTCCTTTGGATAATTGTATCACTGTGTAACAACGCAATTGCCACTATTGTTAAATATGTTCATGAATTAAAGTATTCATGGAGATAGTTTTTGCCTGCTGGTCTTCTAAGTGAGTTAAATCTTCTTAATCCTGCAGAAGTTAGGGTTAAGATATGTTGGGTTTAGTCACACTCTTTAAGAGTAAAGACTCTTACAGAGAGGCCAATTCCTCTGGTACAACAAAATAGGGAGCCTGTTTAGTTTTGGGGGGACCTGTGTGGGGTCATTGCCAACATGACTGCCAAAGAGTCTGCAGAGAATTATTGCTCACCCTAAAAATAATCATTTTTCTTCTTATTACATAAAATTGTGGGTACATTCTAGAAAACCTGAATATGCGGGCAGAGAAAATTATAACATTATTCATGATATCCTTCCATCTTTGAAACTTCATATATTATAAATGTGCATTGACTGATTTATGCAGTTTATTTTAAATGGAATCATGCTGTTTTGTAACCTAGTTATTGCTCATTTTTAAAAAAAATTGTATGAATTTTTTTAAAAATAGAGATACATTCACATAGTTTAATATTCAAAAGTTAAAAATGTTCTATATTCTTATCCTTTTTCCCTTGCTACCAGGTCTCCTCTCTGGAGGAAACTGATGACAACACTTTATTTTATACTTTTCAGCATATTTTATACATATGCCTACACACACACACACACGTATTTCTTATATGTGTATTCTGGCACATTCTTACGCAAATAGCAGACTATTACATTTGTCCAGGTCTTCTGAGCTGAAGGTGGCAAAGTGAAATGAGACGTGTGAGCAAGCTCTTGAGGAAATGTCTGTAGGGGCAAAAAGATGAGGAAACCTGAAAAGGAAGGGAGGGTCCCACACTGTGATGTAGGTCTGACTCTCATGGAGGAGTGAGAGAAGGAGGGCCAGAGGGGTAGGGTTTCTGACCACAGGGCAGTTCTAAGAAAGCCCAGTCACAATTGTCCATCAGAGGTGGCTAGTGTCTCATAAGAATGAGTGTGATTAGAAAGCCTGCCATCCTCAGCTATTAGCTCCAAGCAACTCATGAGGAGTGTAGGCTCAGGGTGATTCTGGTCGGAGATTCCAAGGGTAACAGTGGAGCCCCTGTCACTTACTCTCCCAGCAGCGGACCCGCGTGGGGCATGTGCATGGCTGCCCCCATCACACACGGTTCCACACCGTGTTCTATCATGTGACCGTGGATTTTGGTAATTGTTCCATAACAGTACATAGAGCTTCCCCATTCCTTTTTTATGCAAATATATTATTTCAATATACATGCATGTACCATAATTTATATGTAGCTCTTTATTGGTAGGCATTGAGGCTGCTTCCAATGTTTTGCCATTCCAAACAAAGCTGCAATACAATAACCTTATGCATATACCATTTCAGGCATGCACAAGTATGTCTCTAGGATAAATTCCCAGAAATGGTTTTGAACTTTTAATTTTAATGGCATTGCCCTCCATAGAGTTGTACCAGTTCATAATCCCCCTAGTGTAGAAGGTAGTGTATGAGACAGTGCCGGGTACAGCAGTGTGTGCTTCGTTTCATTTCATCCATCCATCCATCCATCCATCCATTTATCTAGCCAACTATCCATTCACTATATATGTGCCTGGGGACTGGGAAAGATACAGAGAAAGTGGGGAAAAAAAGGCATGAAGTGACAGCTTGATGTCAGCCCCACTTGCTCCACTGGTGAATACCCTTGTCATGTGCACCCAGCCCTGAGAGTGAAGCCCTGGCTGGAGGCTCAAAAGCAGGGCTCAGCCAAAAGGAGAGGCAGCACCAGAGAGAAGAGGGCAACACTGCCTCTGTCAGGTTTGACGTGTGTACCCCCAGTGCCTCCTGGGAATAGAGCCACCTTCCTGTAGTCCCTCATAAAAGCAAGCAATGCAGGCAAACAAAAACACTTTTATCAAATTTGTCAAATTTCAATGAAATGTATTTGAGGAAATTTAGAAATTACAAGGGCACCAAAAAAATAAGAAAGATAAAAGAATAAAAGCAGCAATCGTAGTTTCCATTATATATGTGTGTGCATCGAATATGCATATATGTAACGTATACATACAAGCATGTCTGTTACACATGATTTATAGCCTATGAAAATGTACACTGTGAATGTGTGAACATTTTTCCGACATTTATTTGTCTTGAAACTAACAGTGATTCTCCATCTTCCACCAGCTTCTCTGCACTCCCCTTCTGTGGAGGGTTTACATCATCATTATGCTCAGCTCCAATTTCATTGTGTCCCTTGTCGTGGAGGTAAGTGCCCTCATGCTGCTGATCACTGCGGGTAGGGACAGACGGGGCAGTCTTTGGGAGTCTGAAAAAAGAACAGCTTTAGCTAAGACTCAGCAGTGCAAGGGGCTCCCTTCCCTGGCTACATGAGCAGGTGCTTTCTTCTGGTGAGTTCCAAACAAGGTGTTAATTTTCTCATCTGTATGGTGGACTTGGAGAGAATGGGATTATGATGTCTAAGGTCGTGTTCATTTCTAAAATCCACAAACAGAGAACCAACTCAATTCATTTTTTGAAATTAAATATGATTCACATACTATAAGATTCACCTTCTTAAAAAGTGTACATTTCCGTGGTTTGTAGAATATTCACTGAGTTGTGCAACCATCACCACTAATTCCAGAACATTCTTATCACCCCAGAAGAAATCCTGTACCCGTCAGCAGTCATTCCTCATTCCTCCTTCCCTCTTCTTCACCCCTTGCCAACCACTAATTTACCGTCAGTCTCTATGGATTTACCTATTCTGGACGTTTCACATAAAGGGAAT
Organism: Cryptoprocta ferox; assembly: GCA_028646485.1. NCBI lineage: Eukaryota > Metazoa > Chordata > Mammalia > Carnivora > Eupleridae > Cryptoprocta > Cryptoprocta ferox. The sequence goes on from CM053573.1 coordinate 70,663,595, forward strand.
CATATAATATGTGGCCCTTTGTGTCTGGCTTCTTTCACTTAACAACTTCTATTTCTTTTACTTTACAGATGGGAAATAAGATTCATAGTGAGCTTTTCTTGGATTTTATTCTTCACCTCCCATTTGCTCCATTTCCTCAGTGAAATGAGTTTGTGTTTTTTTTTTTTTTTTTTTTTTGGCTATGTGGTTCACTCTCTCCTCCTTCAGTGCTGTTATTTAGACCAAATCTCCATTCTTCAAGGCCTCCTGGAGAACAGGGGGCACCCCTAGAAAAGAGGTCTGTGTCAAAGGGGAGGTGAGCATCACATTCCATCTGTCCCCAATCCGGGTGGCAGTGTTTCCGGTGGCAAACACAGCCTTGTGCCAGTGAGGGGGGATTCCTGGAACTTGACTTCGCTGCACCACCTTCCTTAATAGGCAGGGTAAAAACCACACAGGAACCCGTGGCAGAACAGGACATGGAATTAAAGTAGGGAACCTCTCTCTGTATGCAAGTCCAGGGCTTCTCAAACTTGAGTGGGCATTCGAGTCACCTGGAGGGCTTATCAAAACCCAGGTTGTCCAGCCCTTCCCCTAGCATTTCTGATTCAGAGGTCTAGAATAGGCACAAGTGTTTGTTTCTAATGGGTTGTTGGGTGATTCAGATACTGTTGGTTCAGCGACCACACTGTGAAGTACCGTGCTAACACAGATGGTCGCCAAAGCCACCAAATTAATAAGAGAGCATCACATGAGTGTCCTCGTACTAAGCTGCAGAAGGATGAAACTTGCCCTTTAAGAGATAATCTCATGTATGTACCTTGTCCCTGTCAGACATCACATTATTTCCTCTGTCTAGTGTAGCTTCCCCCAATATCTTCTTACTGAAATGCTATTCCATCCTCTATGACACAGGTAGTATTATCTTCATGAGGCTTTCCCAAAGCCTGGGTGGGTTAGGCAAGTGACAGTGGCTTAAACAATCAAGATATTTATTGACTCACTTAACAAGAAGATTGGAGGTAAACGGCTTTAGGGTTGGTGTAGCAACTCAGTGGTGTCATTGGGGATCATCAATCTCTCACTTTTCTGCCTCCCCATCTTTAGATACTGGCCTTTCATGTTTGCGATATTGCTTATGGTGTCTGAATAGCTTCCGCATAGCTGGGCATTATCTCTGCTTTGACGCAGGGGAAAAAATGGAAGGAGAGGCACCAGCAGGCTTTTTTTCCTTAAATATGAACCTTTTATAAGGAAACAAAATAATTTTCTCTAGCCATCCTGTAGACTTCCTCTTATGCCTCATTGGTCAGAACTGTGTCTTATTGTCATCCTGAGTAGAAAAGGATTCTGGGAAAGTGGATCTATGCCAGAAAAGTAGATAGATTTGCTTAGATTGTGTGTGAGCTTTTTCCTCTTAAGTGGGGAGGAAAAGGTTGGGAGGAATGTGCTATAGGGTAACCGAGCAACAAAGTCGGCCATAATCCTCTAGCAGGAAGCCTTTTGACTGTCACCAAATTTGCAGTCAGCCAGACTGCATCAGCCAGAAGTAGTCCGCCTGGGTTGGAATCTTAGCTCCACGCCTTCCTTGCCACCTGAGTCTGGGCAGCACTTGCTCCTTCACTTCTCTGTGTCTCTGTTTTCTCATCTGAACAGTCGTGATAACAAGGGTACCTTACCTCATAGGGTTACTGTGAGCATGAAATGTGAACACAGAGAAGCACATAGTAAATGTTTGATAAATATTAACTATTATTATTATGTTATCCCTTGTGGTTCTTAACATTTCTTAGTTTGCATCTATCAATCATGCAGGCTTTCGTTTGTTCATTCCCTCTTTACCCAAACATTTGTTGACTGTGTGCCATGACCCAGGGCGCAGTTTGAAGCAGAGCCTGATGACAGGGGGGTGGGGGGGTATTCCTCTGCATCTACAGCGAGCAAGAGGACCAGTGCTACAGTTATCTGTGTATAGACTGTATATAGACATAAACTGCGCTGGCAAGAACTCATTTCAGTACCTACAGCGTCTAAAACCCCGCTTTATTCTAGAAGAAGCTGGGTAAAGCTTTGTTCAATTATTAAATGTCAGAAGTGACTCTGATCGCCTCCAGCAGATGGAGAGGGTAATATGATACTCATGAAAGATTAAGTTTCTCCTTTGTTTCTTAAGTCCAGTGAGAAATGGAGACAGGCCTGGATGTTTAGCAGAGGTTCCCAGCAGCTTTCACACTGAGAAATAACACTGTGGGGTCCTAGCTCTCACCTCCAGTCCCCTGCACTGCAGTCTCCACTTGTTGGAAGTTACCCTTCTGCTGTCGGTAGGCATTCAGGAGCAAACCAAAGCCATTTAGGTCTGTGGGGGAAGGCAGTTGTAATGGAGAATTACAGACACTAAGATTTCATGCCGATGAGGTGAGCCAGGCAGAGTAGGTAGAGACCACAGACTATCATGGAGGCAGCAAAACGTTTTCCTCATGTAGCTGACAGGAGATACTAAAGATTCCTGTGCTAACTCCATTGTACCTGGCCAGCCTGTGACAGAGATGGTCCAAAGAGGTTTCAAGGGACAGGCATGGGGGATGGCTGGCCTTCTGTTGCGCAGTTCCACATATTGCCTGGTCCGCTGAGAGGACTGAGACTATCCCTAATCTTAGAGCAGCCCAACAAACAGTTTTGAATGGGACCTTATCCCTACCTTGCTTTCTCATGATCTGACCTCCAACTGAAAGACATAGGAGCTAATCTGGATAGCTCCATTCCTTCACAATTTTTATAACTTATGTGTTTGTGTATATATATGTATGTATAAATTCTTTTAGTGGCCAGTCTGAAGAGCTTGTGTGGTGAAGTTTTGTTTGTTTTTGTGTGTTTTTTTTTTGTTTTGTTATTTTAGAAATGATATTTCATCAAGGGGTTCCTTTTTTTTTGTTTCTTTTTTTAGGTTTTAGTTTTGAGAGCAAGAGAGAGCACAAGTGGGGGAGGGACAGAGAGGGAGGGAGACACAGAATCCAAAGCAGGCTCCAGGCTCTGAGCTGTCAGCACTAGAGCCCAACATGGGGCTCGAACTCATATACCATGAGATCATGACCTGAGCCGAAGTCAGATGCTTAACCAACTGAGCCACTCAGGCACCCCAGGGGATTCCTTTTGTTTCCAGTTCTACATTTAATTTATAATATAGACTGAAAGAACAGGTTATTTTGCAGTGCTTCAGTTTCCCTTTCCAGATACAGGCCATTATACTTCTAGAATTGTGAAAACACTCAAAGCATATCTTACAGCACTAAAGTCTCCATGTGTGTCTATATGTGTGTTTTCTTTTGATTTTTTTAAAACCTGCTAAGATTTCCTAGAGGTAAGTTAGACTTTAAGACCATTAATTGGATCCTATAATCCTGCCCTATTCCAGCTAGATGGAGAACTACTGTTCTCTTGTTAAATAAGAAGGACAGAAAAAAAGAAAAAAGAAAAGGAAAAAAGCCTTGCTGTGGGAAAGTAGAATAACAAGTCTGGTTTGGTGAGTCTTGATCTTGTTTGCAAGATGCTCTCAAGATGGCTGTGTGGGTCTTTAACAGCCTGCTACCAGATGATCCATTTTAGAGACAGAAAGATTCAGACTGGCTGTTCGCTATTATTTCCATTGGCAATGGGACTCAAATGTCAAAGATGGGTGGAGTTTAGGAAAACTACTACTCTGGCAAAGTTCCTTGTAGAATACCATAGAATTGACTCTTCCAGTTTAGCAAAGATACCACTATTAGACACCAAAATGAGTATAATTCTGTGGGACAGCAGGCTTCTCATATTTTTCTTTGTGTTTTTTAAAATAACTTCTATGATGGTTAACTTTTATGACATGATAAAAACGAAAAAATAACACAATAAGCTCTTATACACTCTGTATTAAAAGTTATAACTTGGGGTCTGTTTGAGGCTCAGTCTAACTCATGAAATAGAATGGCAGTCCAAAAATCTTTCCAAAGAGACATATCTTTTGTGTTTAAAAAAAAATGCATTGTAATGAAATACTTGTAGATGAAGGTTAGAGGCCACAGTGAACAGGGAAACAGTACATAGCTATTTGTTAAATAAATCATTCAGAAAGGTGGTAAAGGGAAGCACCTATACAATGCCCTGCCCTGCATTGTAAGGGGAGTTACACAAGGAAGGAATTATTATTTCTAATCACTGAGGCTCCGATAAGATAACTAATTTGTCCATAGTAGATGTCGGAGCTGGAACTTGAATCCAGGTCTGTCCAAGTCGAAGACTGTGGCCCGTATTCCAATCTTACTGACCTATGTTCATGACTAAGCAGTCATATGGCAGGCACACCAAAGCCATGTCATATGCGTGGCACATCTTTCTAGAGGGTAATTCCATGGGGGTGTGGTATGGAGTGGAGTGCAGAATTTGAATGATTTTAAATGTAATTTATATATGAGATTCGAAAGGAATTTCGTCCTTGAGGCAGACTACTTCAAGCTATGTTTCCAGATTCTTAAAACTGGGAACTCTCTCTTCTCCCAGAAGAGTTTCTTGAGTGGAAAATTTGAGAGGCTGAGACCTATCTCATGAAACCACGTTGGACTTGTTCGTATAGGACTTAAGTTTTTTTTCTTGTTTTTTTTTGTTTTTGTTTTTGTTTTTGTTTTTTTTGTCAAGCTGGATCTAAGCCACCAATGTGATAGTTCCTTCTTTATGTCTATGGAGAGCCATAGCCTTGACCTCTGGTTGTAAAGATTAACTCTCTCATTTTGCAGGAGGCCATTATTGAAAACCGAGCCCTATGGACGACATTCAAAAGGTGTTTTGGCTATCAATCAAAAAGCCAGTATCGGATATGGCAGAGGGCCTTGGCAGATGACCCCAGCTGGCCCCTGCTAAACCAAACGTCCTACTCTGACATACCAGAGTGTGGCAGGGGAGTGTCTTACAGCAACCCGGTGTTTGAGAGCAATGAGGAACAACTCTGAGGCCAAAATAATATCTAAGTGGATAAAGCATAGCAACGATGACAAAAGGGACCAGTTTCAGTAATTTTCCAACAGTGAAACTCTTTCAAAACCAGCTGGAGTCTTTGGAACAAAAAACCTATCCAATCACGGTCGCAAATTCAAGTTTACCTGATAAAATACTTTCTACAGAGCAGAACACTGCCCCCCAGAAGAGTGCCTTCCTCTTGATTCTGAAAGGATTGAAGGTGTTGGTGAATCAAGAGTGGGCCAACGATGGCAATGGACCCAGAGATTGGGAGGCTAAGTACAAGGAGAATATATAATCTTTTTTCTTAGATAACATATTTTTTAAATGAATTGAGAGAAAGTAACACTATGTGTAGTCATAGAATTGTAACATGTGAAAGATCACCTTTGGATTCTTGTTTTATTGATGGAAAAACAAGTGCATGAGAGCCATTACACCAGTCTTCACCGTCTGGCTTCCTTTCCTGCATAGTACTTTCAGAGTTGAGACATTTCCTTCTGCTTCTGGTCTTCCCCTACATATTTGGAAGGATGGGCTAAGCTCATGCTTCAGTCACAAACAAGTCCCTTGTCTCGGTGGCTTAACACACAAGAGCTTCTTCCGTGGTCCAGGTGACTCTGTGACCAGCTCTCCTCAGTGGTGACTGCTTCAATCTGTTGGCTCCACCGGCTGGAAACAAAAACTCCATGTCCACTGTGATGGGAAGGGAAGAAACTGGAGAAGGCGCAAGGGGTTTCCACTGCCTCACCCAAAAAGTGGAATGCTTCTCTTCCACTCCTCAGATCTCATTAATCAGGAGTTTGGCAAAGAACCTAGAAAGTACAGTCTCCTGTGTTTAGGGCTGGTTTCATGGGCACATGACCTGTGCAGTCACCTGGGGCCCCATGCTTAGAAGGGCCCCACATTTGGTTTTATGCTTTGCTGTTGCCATCTCGAAATTCTTAATTTTTGATGCTCTTTTGATATGTGCTACATTAGTTTCTCTCCCAGGAACCCAAGCTGGACCAACTACATAATTTGTGGGGCTGAGTACAAAATGAAAAAGTAGAATAACAAGTCTGGCTAGGGGGGGCCCTGAAGTTTGCAAGATGCTCTTGAGATGGCTGTGTGAGTCTTCAACAGCCTGCTAGCAGATGTTCCATTTTAGAGACAGAAAGAATCAGACTAGAGGTTCGCTATTATTTCCATTGGCAGTGGGACTCAAATGTCAGAGGTGGGTGGAGTTTAGGAAAACTACTGTGGCAAAGTTCCTTGTAGAATCCCATAGAATTGACTCTTCCAGTTTAGCAAAGATACATGTTCATCTCCAGGTATTTCTACTCCCCTGCGCTATTATTTTTGAGAAAAGTTAGTCTTGTACCACAACATTCTATGTTATCAATTGATGTAAGTCCTTATGCAGTCTACACATTTCTTAAGTCTGAGGCTTCAATAAATTGCCCTTATTTTATCACCATTACAATTTTGTTATCTTGGATTCATTTAGCATAGAAAACATCCAGATTTCTGTTAGCTCAGCAGATAACTCTGAGTTTTAGGAAAACATCCACAGATAGTATTTTAAAGCAAAAGCAAAATTTCCATCACAAACATCAAATCCTAGGTGAATGTTCTGAACAAGGTGAGTCCCAAGCTGGCTTTGCTCCTTATCAGTAGCATCTGCAAGCATTCCCTTCTCTGGCTGAATTCCTGAGCATGGCTGGAGGCTCTGGGGCTGCAGATAATTCTGGAAACATGGTGGTTCTCAGCCATGAAAGTATCTTGTTGCTTCTGGTTTTAAAATAGGGTGTGAAGAATCATTTAAATAGGCTGCAGAATCATTGTCTTCCTTGGTACAGAAAGAAATGTTCCCTTTTACAAAGTAAGCCACAGCAGAGACATGGTAGCTCTGAATGTCTTTTTCTAAATCTCGTAGTTTTTTCCTTTTTCAAGAGTGGAGGGCTGTGGACAGGGCAAGCTGGAGATAGTCTACAACTTAGTCCTGGGCAAGTGCATTCCCACCTAGAAGAGCCCCTTACCAGGCACTGTCACCTCTCTTAGCTCATTTGAATTGCATGATTCGCTCAGGACTCAGACAAGGAAGGGCTTATCGTCCACTTTTACAGGTGAGAAAACTGAGATTCAGAGTGAGGAAAGCAGACCCAGGCCTCAGACACAGATCTCCTGAGCAAACCTTCTGTTGTTTCCAAATACCTCCCAATTACAAAGCTCCAGCAGGGCCGGTGTTTGGGGTGATCTCACAGTCAAACAAAGAATAGGTTTCTTATTCGCCAGGTGGAAGGAGGCAACCTCTTGCTAATACCAGGGTCTAATGTTCAAATGAATGCCAGGCATCCTGCCAAGCTTGGGCAAGAGGTGTGTACAAAACAAAACTAAAACTCATGAGTGTCTGTCTGTCTTTCTGAGACTCTGAGTTGCCCTTACCTTGGTCCTAAGGTCCATCCTCAGTGATTCAACAAGGCTGGCAAAAAACAGGGAGGGAAGACTCCATTTCCCCACCAGCCAAACAGCCCTAAAATCTTTGTCAAAAGGGACTTATTCTGAAGACTGTACTTGAAATTGACTATAACTTAGAGGTAGTGAGAAAATGCTTTACCTGGAAAAATGGGTTGGGGGTAATTATCAAGGGATGTGAGAATTGTTTGTAAATACTTGAATTCTCTCCTGTCTCCCACCTGTGCCCAGTGGCACGCTCAGTGGGTAAAGGGCACAGTGTGGGAATGGCTTCAGGCTGACACGAAGACCACTGCCCCAACAGCTCAAAAAGCAGTAGAAGCTGGTGACCCCGTGAGGTGTGTGCTCCATGACATTGGAGGTACAAGTGGATATTCAGAGACTAGTTAGAGATGGAAGTCAACTCTCTGATGGAATTCAATTACTTGGCAGAGCCTTTTCAGACTTGATATGCACATGTCTCAATCTTATGCTGTGATGTGAACCATTTACTGTCACTGCCCACATAGAATATCAGGCTGCCTATTGTGGGGAGACGGGCTGGGGAGGACAGGTTTTTAGCTCTGTGAAATCCCACAGTCAAATGGGCTTGACTGCTCTATACCTTGGGAGGTAGCTTTTGATGGGGATAAGATTCTAAAAAACAGGTGCCCACTGATGAGTCCTGACCACCAAACTGACAGGTGGGACATACTTCTGATGCGTGTATTTTCATAGAAAGAGCTGATTGAAAAAATTTCAGTAAAAAAAAAATATGGGAGAGTGTGCCAAACCTGAGGACAGAGCTACCTATGCCCAATACACTTGTCTTGACCAGGACTTGGAGGAGAAAAGGACACAGTCATCTGCTCCACATCATTTAAGGGGTCCCCTTCATGTTTGCTCCAAGGTATGCAGCTCTGACCCACAGAGAGGAACTCTGGCTCTGGGCTCTTCTCACTAAACATGTAATGATCTGAGAATGGAAATATGTCTGTGCCATCTGTGTCCTCTGAGCTCATAGAAGTGTGCGTGTGCACACTTGCAGATGTGATGACTGGAAAAGCAAGTATTTGTTCAGAGCCTTGTATTTAGTTCATTCTGTAATAAGTTATTCTGTACAAAAGAGGCAGGCATAATCTGTAATTCTGGTGTTATAAAATCAGTCTTTTTTCTTTTCTGCAGTGGAGTCTTTCACTCTGGCTGATACTCCAGGAATGTTAAACCAAAGCACCATCTTTACAAAGTTCTAGGCATTTCCTAACACCATAGACACCATTATTCATAACAGGGCACTATAGTCTACAAAATACTTTTGCACTCATTCTCTTGTTTAAGCCTCATGACAATCTTAAGAGGAAGTCAGGGCAAGGACTGCTATCCTCCTTCTTTCGAGGCGGTTCCAGACCCTCCAAAATTCTCAGTAACTCGTGCAAGGGCACACGGGAGCTGGAGTTGCGTTCAGACACGGGACTTCTGCCAAAGAGTTCGCTCTGTCACTCTCCCGTGTTTCTCCTGGATGAAATGTTTGTAGCACTGAAAAACAAGAAGGCAAGCAAGGCAAGGTAACTATCCAATGGACTGCCATGACAGTGTAATTGCTTCCAGAAAGAGTTTTTAGTTCTCTTGAATTTGATCATCAGTCACAGAAAAGGTCAACTCCCATAGCTGAGGAGTAAACTCCTATAACCAGAGTCCTATAACCTGTTTCGTGGGAACAGATATAGCTCTGGTTTCTGACGTCGGTCTCCAGAAGCTGAAGCCTATATCTCTGCTTGAACTTTGCTCAGCCTCTGCTTTGTCCAGCATTTTAAGGTCATATGGATTTTGTCTTGGCTTTGTGATAACCTCACTTCCTTAGGCCAGTCAGTAGCTCATTATCTCCAGCACTCAGTAACTCATTCACTCCAGGCATACAGGGGCTTACCTTCCCAACTCAATACCTTTGCTCATGCTGCTTTCTCTTTGGGGGCATCGATAATTCTTACTCTCATCTCCACACACCCAAATCCCACCCATTTCTCAAGACCCAGTTAGAATACCACCTGGTCTGCAAGCCAGAAGGGCTTTTGTCTACACACTGCTCACACTCCACCAATGTCTCCTTTGTGTGACAGGCAGCTCTTTTGACCATGTATTATGGTCCTGTAGCATTTTTAATTCCTCCAACTCCCACCCAACTCCACTTTCACTAGAGAGCACATTCTTTGAGGGTAGGGACCAAGCCTGATTCATCTCATCTGCCTACTCTGCACCCAGCACAGGGCAATGGCTGGGGCTCAGTGAGCAGCTGTGGCATGATTGAATAAAAAATATAATCACTGGGACAGTTTGTTGATTTCTTTTTCCTCCTTTGTGAACATCTGTTTTCCATTCAGTACAAGGAAGCTTAACTAAAACAATAGGACTATGAATAAAAACACAAAGTGTAAAGTATAGTGATTCCAATATGGGGCTTCATCAGTTCGGCTGTCCATTTACATGGCAGAGCACAGAGCTATGCTGTGGAGTGAAATGGGTTAGGCATGTGTTGCAGAGACCCTCTCGATATGTAGGGGACCCAAGGGGTGAATTTGTGTGCAGGTACAAAAGCTCTCCCAGGAATATACTCATCCCAAGGGGAGAGAAAATTGAGGCAGCCCAATTTGTTTAAAAAACAAGCATTGGATATTAGAGGACAAGGGAAAAGTTTGAGTACAACTGGGTGTGTATTCTTCTCTCTGCTCTCTGGTTTCACCCTAACTTTCGGAACTTTTGTAGGGACTCGGGGAAGAGAAAGCTGTGATGGAGAGAGGGGGAGGGTAGAGAGGGAGAGAAAGGGAGAGAAAGGGAGAGAGAGAGTGAGCCCATCCTGTGTTCTGTATGTTGCAGTGTAATAAAAGGAAGGCAGAGGGAATCCTGGCAATGACGTGGCCGTGGGAGCACAGCCAGAAGATGCATGTCGCTAATGGCTGATGGTATCATGCAGAGACACACAGGTAACATGGACAGTCTGAGCATGTCTCCAAATGGCCAAATAGAAATAGAAAATGCCTTAAGGGGATGGAGAATGGACAGGTGACACAGAGTGGCCATGCAGTCACAGAAGTCTGGGGACCCTGGCAACCAATCTCAGAGTCCAACAAGGCCCACAGAAGCCTCGGGTAGCAGCAGAGATCATCTCAGAATGGTGACCTGTGGTAGCCATAGCCAAGCCTGGCAGCAGGAGGGGAGAGCATGCCATAAGCAGGAGCCCTGCATGCAGCATCACGTGCTGGGGCTGCTGTGGAAATTCTCAATGACTCAGGAGGGACTTTAGAGTGATAGACCTTCTATGATCCTGTTTTTTACTATTGTTCCAGGTTTATATGACCAAAAAACATAGCTTATAAAGATAGGAAAGATTCCTACCCATTCAGTGAATGCCTATTTGGTGGAAGTCCATACAGAAACATTTAGGGGGCAAAACACTCTGAGAGAAAGCTCCGCAGAGCCCTAAAGCCACACTATCCCTGGCCCGCTTAGGGACAGAACAAAGCACAAGAGGAGGTGACTATACAGCTGGCTGGAACCTGTTTTCTGAAAGCTGAGCCAATTGTCTCCTCACCTAACCCAAGGCTAGCCTTGAGAATGTGGTAAACTTGATAGACTTAAGAATCTAGCCACAATCCATGACTAATTGGAAACTGGTTTGCTCTGAGGATAAGTTTGTAGGTTTGGACCCTCCCTAAATGTATCCTGGAAACTGATTTGGTCCAGATGCCAAGAGTTGTATTTGGGAAAGGCCAAACCTTTGTGTATCCACCCACAGCTCACCCTAGCACAGTGGGGAAAGTTCACAGGTTTCCCAGAGAAGAGTGTGTGGCTCAGGCCAGCAGGAGCCTGGGCCTGCACCTGGGGGCGGTGTGAGGGCAGAGCTGGTTTTGTTGGCACAGTAGTCATGCAAGCTGAAGTCATTGGCTTTCATCTGGAGCCCCGTGTCTGACCACATTATCAGGAACCACACAGCACTCAGATAGAGAACTTTGACCTCAAATGTCTTTTTGGGCAATGGCATATGTCAGTTAAGAGTACCAGCTCAGGCAGCAGACCATTCTGAACTCTAATCCAGCCTTTCCTGATTTGTGATTTGACCATTGTGTCTACATCCTGGTTTCCTTGACTATGGGCATGTGAATACTATTTACTACCTTATTCGTCACTGCAAAAGTCAAAGAAAATTAAATGTGGCAATAGTTTCTTTTCTTTCATCTTTAAATCTTTAAGGAGAGTTCTTAAGTCTTGGCCTTACATATAGTATAGCTAGTTAATGTGTTGTGTGAATTGGTACAGGAGTAGATAAAAGAATTTATGAAAATGAAGAATGAACAAACTAAAGAACACATACAAACTTCTCAGAATTGAGTGTAATTCTAGTTTAACTAAAATATAATTACTCACAATTTACCAATTATTTAAAATTATTCTTTTTTATGTAGTCTGCTGATTATTTATTTATTTATTTATTTGGTGTTTATTTTTTTGAGAGAGAGAGAGAACACAACCAAGGAAGTGGCAGAGAGAGAGATAGGAAGGGGCAGAGAGAGAGATAGGAAGAGAGAGAATCCCAAGCAGCGTCCACAATGTCAGTGCAGAGCCAACTCAAAGGCTCCATCCCATGAGAACATGACATGAACTAAAGATGCTTGACCAAGAAGCTTAACAGACTGAGCCCCCCAGGTGCCCTGATTGTTATTAAAAATAAGGTTTAGAATGACCTACCTCCAGATTTTGTTTATAGAATTGGTCACTTGCAATTCAAAAGAGTCAACTGTCTTTTTAAATCTCATTTTGGGGCCTTGTCATCCTGGCATATGGCTATACCAAAGGCTTGCTTTTTAAAATTGGTCCTTCTTGGATGACTTTCAGGTCTACCGGATCTTGAAATGAGATGCAAAGACCGGCACAAGGCAGTCCAGGTTCGGACATATGTATAGGTAGTGTTTAGTTGGCCTCTTTGCCGTCCATTACGTGTTAGCTCACTCTCTCCAGGAAATACTTCACAGAAATTTATAGGCTTCTGGTGGAACATGGGTCTCAAACTTGACCCATTGTAAAAATCCCCCACTTGCTTATTAGGAATAAAGTCCTGGGCCCAACCTCAGACCTACTCAGTCAGAATCTCTGAGATGGGTTCTGGGGCGTTGTAGCTTTAGCAAGCTCTCCAGGTGATTCTGACGATGAATCCGGTGTTGGAACTGTAATCCTAAAAGAATAATTTAGATTATTATTAGATATATTAGATTATCCCTAAATGTGCTATCTTGCCCTTGTCCCCAGAGAGACACATCTACAATTTTTTCCTACCAACTCCAGCCGTGGAGAGAGAACTTTTTGTGGTGTATTTCCTTTGGAGATACTGTGTTTGTCACCCTGCATTCTCTACTCCATGTTATAAAAGACTCTGGTGGGAAGAAACCCCACTGACAGACTTCTCTCCCTGAGATGAGTCCAGTTATCCTGCTCTTTGTTAAAACTCTAAGTCCTCTGTTCTTGACAAAACAGTCACCTGCTAGCTAAGCTCAATAGGGAAAGCATTGCCACTAGCCAAAGGCAAAAGCATAGCATGATGTGTAGTGTCTTGAAGCTAGTTGAAAATTTATGCAAAAACTCCACTCCTTAAGTATTCAACTAATATATGGTTCAGATAAGGGAGAAAAAGAATAACTGACCGTGGACCATGCCCAGGTCTGTATATCTCAAGGAAATCCTCATCTCTTAACCTAGTAGGATCATCTAGAATGAATTAGTAAGGAATCAGTTTGCTTCAACATCACTTTAGAGGTTTATATTCTCCTTAAGATAAATCATGGGATCCAGCTCACTCTGGAATACCTAGATTCATTCCCTATCTTTGTTTTTGTTTTTGTTTTTAAATTTTTAATGTTTATTATCTTAGAGAGAGAGAGAGAGAGAGAGAGAGAGGGACACATAGAATCTGAAGCAGGCTCCAGGCTCCAAGCTGTTAGCACAAAGCCAGACTCAGTGCTTGAATCCACAAACTGTGAGATCATGACCTGAGCTGAAGTGGGATGCTCAACCGACTGAGCCACCCAGGTGCCCTAATTCCCTATCTTTGTAATCATCCCACCTCATCCAGGCTGTTTTCTTTCCAGGGAAGCCTCTTGGATTGACAAATATAATTGAACCCCTGATCTTTGAGTGGAGACAACACCAATTTCAGAAATTTTATTCCCCTTCTGTTCAGCATCCATCACTGGTCTCAGTGGCCATCAGCATTTTCAGTAGCAAAGAGGGAGGCAGAAATGGGGGTTTAGTGTCCACCATGGTATTGATCTGACAGCACTGGGGCATTTTTGGCCACTAGTCAGATTCATGTTGGTGACTTACCTGACAAATACAGTTAACACTTGACAATCATTCTCACTGGCATTTAGTGTGCTCAGCTGACAAGCCATGCAACTGGCAGGCTGTGTAGATTTGTTCTTGTGGCCAGTCATTGGGAAAGCCCTCCCAAATATTAACTTAAACAGACATTCTGTCCCTATGCAGCTACTAAACACCCAGAGTACCCTGGGCAATGTGGCACATGTTTTGGCAAGCTTAAGGTCCTTGACAATAGTCAGTCTGTTTCCAGCAGCATAAAATGAGCTATGAATTCTCATACATTTTAAAACCTTAGGCAGAAAAAATGGTTAAACTAAACTCAGGTGTTTTATGGAAAATTTTACAGCAGGGAGAGAAGACATTGGAGGCTTTGAGGTGAGGTAGGAGGTGAGGTAAGAGCCAGGTGAGAGCATGGGAAGGGGAATCTGCTTATATAGCAGGTGGTTTCCTTCCCCCCAGTAGAAACGGGTTGATGGTATCCACAGAGATTCAGGGGATACAAATATCAGGAAACCTCAGTTCTTTCCTGAAGTTGGGTTCCCACAAACAGACACTGGGGACAGGGATTTATAGGCAAATATTTTATTAACGAACTGTTCCAGGAGAAGCTGGTAACATAGTGGAAGAAGAGACAAGTGAGAATGTGATTTTTGGCAAAGTTTTAACCTCAACCTGATGCCAGGGAGGTTTGGAATGCAAACCTCACCTCAGTGTCCTAACTCTTGGCAAGGGAGAAAAGGCTCAGACTCCAGCCTTCATCTTTGGCTCAGGACTGCTTGGGCAGGGTGGGGGTGGGGAGTAAAGAACAGGCACTTTTGGGCCTTTGCTAGGACAGGCCAAGAGGCTCAAAGGCAATCCTCTGCAGAGAATGGCAGATGCAGGTCGTTAGAAGAAACAGACAAACACCTGTTGAGGCCTCAAAGGCATCCACGGGGATTTAAACAGACCACAGGTAGTATCTGCTCTAGTTGTATTTTCCACTCTGCCAATGACCATCCTAAAGGAAAAACTCTGTACACAACTGCCCAGTCTGAAAAATGGAATATTGTAAAGCAGATTCTCTAGGCAGCAACAGAGTGATTTATTCATTTACACATTATTTATTGAGCCCCTACTGTATCTGCCACTCCCTGAACTAAATGCTTGAATTTGAAGAATGGTCCCTTCCCTTGAATGTGATAAGAGTTTTGTTACTGACTTATGTATAAAATGCTATGGGAATGGACCCAAAGCAAAAAAATTGGTGAACCCATGGGCCGTGAGGACTACTAAGCAAGGGCATATAAACCATTAGGAAAATATAATCAATTCCATAACAGATTAAATCAATTAATACTTATTCAGTGACTGAAGATACGATGTTTTTAAAATCCCAACATAAGCAATTGCATGAAAAAGAATAATTGTTTCAATGCTCCACACAAAATTACAGTATCTGCAATGCATCTGAAACTAATTCAATAAGGTAGACCAAGTGGATTCTAGGGTTTGATACAAGTTCTCATACTTGACCCCCCTGAGGGCCATGGAAGAGCTAGCTCAGCCACCTAACTTGTATCTCTGTCCCCTACAGAAGACAGCTGGATGGGCAGCCAGGCCTGGAACAGGAGCAGAAATGAGAGCCTCATGGATCAGGAGTAGGGGAGGTAGAGTATTTTTGCCCCCCTTGCTTCATATTGTCTAATCAGAAATCCTTGGGCTGCCTTGTTTTCTATTATAAATTCAGATATTCTAACAATCAATCACTTTCAAACACTATAACGTCTGGCAACAGATTCTGAATCATCCAGTTTCTACAGGAAGAAGATACCTCAAGGGATCTAGCTGAGCAGCGAATGGTTCACATATCAGTGACAAGCTGGAACTGAGCTTGTCAATGAAAGATGGGCCTGTCAAGGTCCTTTTGTGACATGGGTCACAAGAGCAGCTGGAGGAGAGCAGAAAATACAGAAGATTTAGATTCTGGGGCATGACTCCAGTAGACTGAGCTCAAGGGCAGGGTCTGAGCCTCATTCATCTCTAGATTCTCATTTTAGGGCCTAGAACAGTGCATTGCATATGGCAGCTTTTCACATGTGTGGGCAGAATGGAATGGTGGAGAGCTGAACAGGTCAGTGAGTTACTGTACACCTCTAAGGGATGCTTTTTTGGCAACCATATAAAATCTAATTCCTTAGCTTGATTAGATTTCCATCCACTGGCTTCAACTTGGTTATCTAGTTTTTTTTCTTCCATGGCTCTTCTCCAAAAAGAATAAAGCAAGATACACATTGTGAGCTGAAATATTTCTGTATAGTAAGTGCAAATTTTAGTTGATACTTAGAAATATATTACTGACTGTGAATAATATCTTTAAAATTGAAGTTTGCTTTTTCATTTTTCTGAAGTGTATTTATTTATTTTGAGAGAGAGAGAGAGAGAGAGAGAGAGAGAGAGAATGAGTGGGAAGGGGCAGAGAGAGGGAGAGAGGGAGAGAGAGAATCCCAAGCAGTCTCCAGGCTGTCAGTGCAGAGCCCAATGTGGGGAATCGAACTCATGAGCCAAGAGATCATGACCTGAGCCAAACCCAAGAGTTGAACCATTAACCAAATTGTGTTCTGAGTCAGGGACTGTCGAAGGGAGATGAGATACTCTCAGTTCTTTACTTCCTCTGCCTTCACTCTGAACAGTAAGTCCCTGTAAGGTCTAAGTCGAGGCTTCTGAGGGGAATCAGTTCTTCAGGCCTCTGTGTGAGGTGAGCCTTTCCCTCCCTTTCCTTTGCATTTCCTCATCCTGCTCCTCTTTCCCCTCCTGTCTCTGGAAGCCCTACCTTATGGTATATGGTGATGGTAACTTCTTGTCATTAGTAAGGAGTTTGCCTTTGGGATTCACCAGAATGCACTGTGTTTTGCTTCCAGTCACAGGAGATCAAGAATCTGCTGTCTTCAGGGGTGCCTGGGTGGCTCAGTCGGGTAAGCGGCAGACTTCGGCTCAGGTCACAATCTCACCGTTCGTGAGTTCGAGCCCCGCGTCGGGCTCTGTGCTGACAGCTCAGAGCCTGGAGCCTGCTTTGGATTCTGTGTCTCCCTCGCTCTCTGCCCCTCCCCCGCTCGTGCTCTGTTTCTCTCTGTCTCCATAATAAATGAAGAATCTGCTGTCTTCAGATAGAAAAGATCTGAGAGTCCCAGCATCCCAGCTTCCCAACGATCCAACATCCCAACATCCCAATGCAAGTTATAACCTCCTGAGCACTATGGCTGTGTGGCCTGGAGGAAGCCGTTCCTGCTAATGCTGATGTGGCTTCTCTCACGAGAGATTCTTTCACCCTCGCCCCACCTCCCTGCTACACACATAAACACAACTGGTGACTCTTCCACATGTGGGCCTGCAAGGGGCTGACTAAACCACAAGAGTGTGACTGTCTTTCTCTTGCTTATGGACATCTGACAGTTGATCCTTTGACCTTGATCAGTTGCAGATCCTCTGGCAGTTAGGGTTTAAAGCAGATGTGATTATTTTCTCTCCAGAGCATGTCCTCTGGTGGCCGAAGCAAGAGCTCAGTACTCACAAAACCTCAAGATTGTCTAATACAAACTTTGACCTGATGACTCAATTATCTGTGTGGTGAATAGGCCAATGTCAGCATGTGCACTGCTGGGGCTCGGAAGCTCATGACCTGTAGGCCATTTGTACACAGTGGTACAATAATAATAATAATTCTAATAATTCTAATTCTAATAATTAGAAGACTTTACGTTGGGGGTGCCTGGCTGGCTCAGTCGGTTAAGCGTCCAGTATTTTGGCTCAGGTCGTGATCTCACTGTTCATGAGTTTGAACCCCACATTGGGCTCTACGATAACACTGCAGAGTTTGCTTGGGATTTTCTTTCTCTCTCTCTCCCTCTGCCCCTCCTCTCTCTCTCTCTCTCTCTCTCTCTCAAAATAAGTAAATCAACATTAAAAACAAAGAAGACTTTTTATTGAATAGAAAGAATGTGTGTTCGTTAGTAGAAAGAAGCTGAAGTCTCAGGTCTGGCTTGTAAGGAGAACTCTTTAGCCACATACTAAACAACAACAACCAAATGAACATACACACATACACATACACATGCACGTGTACAAACACAATCCACTCAACGAATGGACCAACTAGTTTGCCTGACTTATAAGCTCTTCCAGGCCAGGCACACCTCAGTTTACCTCTCCATCATCATTGTTCGGTGCATCCCTTCTTTCCCTCTATTTGTAAGTCTTTGATTTCTCTTGATACCTCACACAGGCTGTATTTCTCACCTCTCTTGAATCTTTTCACACATTCTGTTCTTCTGTCCACTGGCCTAAAATGCTCACCACCTGTCTCTGTCCCCCATTCCTTCCACCTGATTAGCTTCTGCTCATCTTTGTGAGGTTGGCATAGATGTCACTTCCTTCAGGAAGCTGTTCTTATCCCATTCATTCTGAGTTCTAGATCCTTTCTATTTAGGAGGATGCTCACTTGTCTGTCTCTCCCAAGCAACTGTAAACCCCCTCAGGATACTGACTTTCCTTTTTGCCACTGAATCCCAAAGGCCTAGCATAAATGTCTGGAGTATCTGTTGTTTAACATGTAATTGCTGAGTAAGAGTTGAACAGAGTTGTGATGGGTGTTATATTTTGTGTCTTTGGGCTGTAAGTAGCAGAAACCACAAACAGCAGCAGCTTTATTAAGAACATCTCATTAAGTTTTGGACAAGGTGTCTGGAGCTAGTAGTCCCAGGCTTAGTACCATGGTTCAGTGGTATCATAAGGATCTAAGCTCTTCTGTCCTTTGCTCTACCATCATTGGCATGGTGAGTTTCATTGTCCTTATGATCTAAAGATGGCTGCCATACTCCAAACATCACATCCTCACCTATCCCTTTCAAAGGAAGGGAGTAAACCACAGGAAATATGTTATTTTCTCTCTTACATCAATAGGTTAATCTTTTCCAGAAGACCTCTGCCCCTAGTTATCTTTCCTTTGCATGTTACTGTTGAGACCTGGGTCACATGCCCATTCTTAGGTAAATCGTGACTCATCCTGGTGCTTTCAACTGAAGTCAGGCTGCCCAGACAAAGGAGATATCCTTTTATCAGAAATATGAGTGAATAGTTGATGGGTAAGAAGTGAATGATGGCCGCTCCTTGAGTCCTGAATTAGGTTTTACTAAAACCCAAGACTACTGTCTCCAAATCTGAGCTTTACCTTAGACTGGGTGATACTTAAAGTGCCACATTTGTGATGATATATTTTTCTTTAGTGTGGGCACCTCAGTAACCCCTCTGGCACAAAAGGCTGTAATTGTTTGTTTTCATCAGCCACTTCCTCCTGGGCCAGAGAGGACTCTGGATCCTCCTAAACTTCAAGGCAGCACTGTTTACTTCCAGGCAACCAATGACTCTCTCAGGCAGTAGAAAGAGTCAAGTGTCATCCTCTGTATTTTTCATTCCTGGTAAGTTTTCTTTCATGGCCAAAGTGGCAAGAATTTTGCTCAGCGGACTGGATGCAATAAAAAGGAAAAAAAAAGAAAAAAATTCTTTATTATGAGCAACTTAACCCTTGAATGGATCCCAGTGTACCCATTTTTTGATAAAAATATCAAATTCAGTGTGATTATACTATTGTGGAAATTTAGGTGATATACCCAATAATCAGCCTTTCTAGCTCCTCCTGCATTGTACACTTATCTGACACCTTTTAACAAACCAAAAAAAGAAAATGAGAAGAATCAAATAAAATTATCAAATAATAATTGTTATTATTTGATAATAATAAGGTTATTATTATCAAACTTCTTTTTTCTTCATTAGTGTTACAATAATGGTAACAATGGTTATCTATCTTTTATTGAGTGTGACAGGTGCTATTGTTGATTTTTTACAAATATCTTAGATCCTCATATCAACTCTTTATTATTGACATTTTACATATTAGAAACTGAAAATTCAGATTTTAAGTGATCTGCTCAGGGTCATCAGTAGAGCAGGGATTAGAACTCAAGTTTTCCTGATTCTAAAATGATTGCTACATTCTCCATCAGGAACCAACCCCCCTTTCTTAAATTCTCATTGTCACCCCAACATATCCATTACATTCCCAAAGTTCCACAGGGTTTTTATTCATCTCTAACCAGTTAATCTTCTTGCCTGGGGTTTTTAGTGAAGCGGCCATTCTCATTCATTGGCTGAGATATTTATGGGCAGTGCATGAAATTATTAATCTTCTGGTTTAACAACTTAAGTCTAGAGCCTATCACATTTCACATCAGCAAATACACAGCGGCGGCAGCGGGAGTGGGGGGGAAGAAACACAACAAGCGGATAGATTAATGGGCCAATCCTGTGTCTGAGGAGAGTATTTCCTTCTTTGTTAGCCTAATAGGTGAGGATTGTGTTAAGAGATTTTAAAGGCACCTGAGAAAGCAGTGACAAGTAGTGACTGTTCTGAGTTCACATAAGCCCCAAGTAGTTTTGACTTTCTCCCAAAGAGTTAGCCAGGAGAGACCCTAAGAAGTCTCATTTAAATGGAGGAGAAGAGTAAGAAGGACCACCGGGCTTTGCTCAACCAAGGAGAGGAGAATGAACTGGTGAGTCTTCCCTTTTTGTGAGTTTGGACTTCTCAAAGTATCTGAGACTATGGACAGGTGCTACTGAAGCCGTGTTGGCTTTAGGAACGCAGAGGTTTTGGCTTTGTAAGTCTCCTTGAGATCCAAGGGCACAATTTTATAGTTGGGGAACCTGAAGGGCTTGAGAAGACTGCGTCTTCTAGATGATGGAATTCTTGCTGTCCCCATATGCATCAGACAGAATGAACTTTCCTTCTTAGACATTTCAGGGAATATTCAGCGTACACCCCACATGGTCCTCATGAAGGTGTCTCCCCTTTAGCATCTGAGTCTCCATATAATTGGACAAACTCAAGCAAAAATGGAAACTTTTTTTAAATTCTTATATTTTTGGTATATCTGTATTACTCAGGCTCAGTGTGCTTCAGGTTAAAGTTATGCTAAAAGCATAGAGAGGTGTTAAGCACTAAGTAGTGAAAAAAGAGCACAGTGTGGCCGGGGATTTGGTATAATTTTTTAAAAAAGTTTTCACTTCTCCAGTTCTTTGTCCCTGCTGCCTCTTCTACCAAACATATAGACATCTTGAAAAACAATCACTAAAAGCTTGGAAACTACAGGGTCTATTTGTAATTTTATTTGATCCCTAGAATTCAGTGGTGAAGGAATTAATCCTATTTCATAGAAAGAAATCTGAGATCAAGGAGGTTGAGTAACTTACGTAAGGTCTTCTTCAGTCTGCAAGGGACAGGCTGGCAATCTAGCCCACTTCTTCCCCCTTCACACTCCATGCTGTTCACACTGCAATAGTGTCTGCAGGTAGGCAATGAGAAAGGGAGACAAGGAGAATGGAGGCCCAGACAGAGATGGCACACTGGAGGTGAAAGGGCCCATGAGATATGGTTCACATAGTAGAAGGGTGTTAGTTTCCTGCTTGGCCTCCCAGGTCACCATGAGATCTGTGGGAAATCCACACCTTCCCTCTCTCCACACCCTTCTTTGTTAACCTAAGACAAATAAGTGATTTCATCTACACCTGCCCTGTTCAAGAAGGCAGTCACTGGTCAAATGTGGTTTTTGAATACGAATAAAGTAGCTGGACCAAAGTGAAATGTGCTAGGTGTGTAAAATACACAGCAGAGTTTGAAGAGAGTGAAAGAAAAAAGAGTAAAATAGCTCACTGATACTTTTTATATTGGTTACACAGTGAAATGGTAATGTTTGGATATGTTAGGTTAAATAACATATATTATGAAAATTGATTTCATCTGCTTCTTTTTACTTCTTTAATGTGCCCACTAGGAAATTTAAATTACAAACACGGTTCACATCAGTGACTTCTATTATCATACCACACTGATCTTGACAATGGTATAATGCTTCAAATCTTGAAGGGATTCGAAGAACTAAAACCCGCTTGCCCGTGTTCACTACTAAACAGTTCTGTGCCAGTTTTGAAGGTTTTTTCCAACATGTAGATGAGTGTTCATGAGAATCTTCAGTTGCTATTTTTTTCTCTAACTGTGTGCTGTATTTGTAAAGTTTGGAGCCTAGTATTTTAATTCTCTGAATCACAGAGGGGACATAAGTATCTCTCCTTAGCCAGGTATGTATTGAGGCAAACAGTGTGCATGTTAGCCTTTGTTGCAGGCTTCTCTTTGGCCACTCTTGCTGGATTTACTTTCTAAAGGTGGTCTTGCTTCTGCCTCTGAGACACAAGAGATGCTCTGTTCACATGAGTTGCAAAGCCCAACCTTTCCATTGGTACTCCCCCTCTGTACTGATGCCTGCCAACTGTTAACATTACAACTGGGAGCAGCTCCAAGGGCCAAAATGGCGACTCGGTGTGGAGGATACAATTTTGACAGGAGAGCACTTCACTTCACGTTAACTTTTTTTCTGGGAAACAGTGAAGGACTCCTGGACTCTAAGACAGCAGATCTGGGCTTTAGTCAAGGACCTGCTGTTAACCACAAGTGTGGACACCTTTGGGGACCTTGCTAGTTGCCTGAAAACAACAATCCTTACCTTTCCTGATTTAAAAGTTTTGCGAGTGTCACCTATAAAATGTGGAAAGTGCTGTGAAAATATAAAGACTTCATTTACATCCAAGGAGTCAGAACTTATAATGTGCAATTTGCAAGTAGTAAGTGAAATTAATGTTGGGAATAGTTCCCCTTTCTTTGATTAAACTTGGGGAGTGATAATTGTTTGAGGTCTACCATTACAAAACCAAACAGTATGTGAAGAGTTAGTAAGAAAAATCAGAAACTTGGAATGTCTGAATTATTTTAATATTTTTTAAAGTTTATTCATTTAATTTGAGAGAGAGAGAAAAAGCATGAGTGGGGGACAGGCAGAGAGAGAGGGAGAGAGACAATCCCAAGCAGGCTCCACACCAGTGTGGAGCCCAATGCAGGGGTCAAATCCACAAACCATAATGAGATCATGACCTGAGCCAAAGTTGGACATTTAATCAACTGAGCAGCCCAGGTGCCCCTGAATTATTTTAAATAACATCATATACTCCTCATCTTTCATTTAAAGACACACACACACAAAAACCCTACTCAAAGGGTTAAGCTTGAAAATCAAAAATCACGCCCTATTGGCTCTTTTCTATCTTTTGTCAACATTTATATTAACAGCTTGGATGAAGGCAAACTTATCTAATCTATGACTGATGCCCCACTATGAGGGAGAGTTAACAATATAGGCAACATAATCAAGATTCAAAAAGTGTTCTATGCTTGATTGTAGGAGAGAAATTGGCAATGTGGTATAACAGGACTTGGTATTGAGTTTGTGTTTAAAGTTATTCTCAAATTACAAGGTGGGGACATCAATGACTTGGGCTTAGTAGTTATGCATGAAAAAGTAATTAAAGTGCTTTATTTGGTCATGGCTGAATTTTAGCTGCCAGGATGATACAGCTATAAAAAATTAGTACTTGGATGTCTCAATAGAAGCCCATTCAGCATAAAAGAAGAAATAATAGTTCTATTATAATCTGTACTATTTAGGAAACCTATAGGGAGTTATTTTTAATCCTAAGATTCAAACAAAAAGTATAGTGTATTGAGAGAGATCTGGATTTCACAAATAAGAATCGTTTAAACTGGTGTAGCCACTCTGGAGAACAGTATGAAGGGTCCTCAAAAAATTTAAAATACAGCTACCCTACAACCCAGCAATTGCACTGCTAGGTATTTATCCAAGGGATACAAAGAGGCTGATTTGAAGGGACACATGCACCTCAAAGTTTATAGCAGCACTAACAAAAATAGCTAAATTATGGAAAGAGCACAAATGTCTATCGACTGATGGACAAAGAAGATTTAGTATATATACATATAGATATAGATACACACACACACAAACACAATTGAATATTACTTGGCAATCAAAAATAATGAAATCTTTCCATCTGCAACAATGTGGATAGAACTAGAGTGTATTATGCTAAGCGAAATAAGTCAGTCAGTGAAAGATAAACATCATATAATTTCACTTATATGTGGAATTTAAGAAACAAAACAGATGAACACATCTGGAAGGGAAGGAAAAATAAGATAAAAACAGAGAGGGAAGCAAACCAGAAGAGGCTCTTAAATACAGAGAACAAATTGGGGGTTGCTGGAGGGGTATTGGATGGGGGGATGGGCTAAATGGGTGATGGGCATTAGGAATGGCACTTGGGATGAGCACTGGTGTATGTAAGTGATGAATCACTAAATTCTACTCCTGAAACCATTATTACACTATATGTTAATTAACTTGGATTTAATTTTTTTAAAAAAGAATCATTTCAAAGATGTTGGGAATAGTTACCCGAAGAATAATCAAGGCACTTGTCTTCCAATAGTTGAGAGGCCGATGTGGAGAACAGAGTAGAAGTTGGCAGAATCCAGCCGGATTTATTTTCATTACAGAAGAATTTCCTATCCATCCGTGATGACAGAATCTTAACATGATACCTCTCCATTGCTCTTCCCCTTGTGTAATTACCTTCAGTTGAGGGTGGTAGAACACATAAATATGATGAGCTATAACTCCAGCACTATGTTATGTTGTGTGGCAAAATGAATTTTACAGATGTAATCAACATGGACTCAGCTGGGTTAATAAAAAGGGAGATTGCCTGGGTGGGCCCGACCTAATCAGGTGAGCACAGAAAAGAGCTTGTGTTCTTTCTGGAGTTATAGATATTCAGAGCATGATAGGGGCTTGATGCAAGGGAGGTTCTCCATTGATTGCACCTTTGAAGATGGAAAGGTCTGTGTGGTAAGAGCTCTGAGCGTGTCTAACAACTGAGAACTGAGAGCAACTTCTAGCTGACAACCAGCAAGAGAATGGTGGGGGTGGCGGGGGAGTCTCTGTCTAGGAGCTACAAACAACTGAGTCCTGTCAATAACCATGTGATCTTGAAAGACGTCGTTGATCTCTGGAAAGAACACAGCTCAGAGAACACCTTGATCTCAGTTTTGTGAGACACTGAGCAGAGGATCCGCTACTCAGACCCCTAACCCATGGAAACTGCGAGACAATGATCTGTGTTGTTTTAAGCTACTAAGTTTTTTATGTGGCAATAAAAACTAATACACCACAGCCATCCAACAAGAGAAGGTATGGCTCTAAAAATTAGTGAGCAGCCTATCTTAAGTAAACCCTAGATGCTCGTCATGAAGGATGGTCTATAGCTATTTTTTTCAGGAAAGGAATTTGAACCATATAATCGCTGAGATACCCCTCTTGTATTATTGATGCTCTTATTCCAGGACTAAACTTTAACAGAACATGCCATGTTGTCCCATATCCTTGGTCTAAGGCGAATTCTGGCTCTTGAAATTGCTGCTGCTGATCACCCCATGCATCTCATTACTTTTTGACCCACACTTTCTGCTTTCTTGCCTTTAGCCACATCAAACAAAGGTCCTTAGTTGCACTTTTCCTTCCGGGAAGACCACACTTTTGGTAGTTGACTTTATGGGAATACCTGGAGCTGAGAGTGATAACATGCTCATCTCTTCGCTATTGGGTTTTGATTCACACTGCTAAAGAGAAAAGGGCCTTTGTTATTCCAGAAAGAAGTGTAAGGGGGAAACTTAAGGGGTTGAACTATTTCAATGATTATTTGGAACATCTTCAAGACTCAATTTTTTTGATCTACAAATAACAATTTATAAATACTATTAATAATAGTACCTATTTTCATAAATAATTATGCCAATTTCATGGAGGAGTTGTGAGGATTAAATGGTACCTAAGTAGGTGCTTGAGAAAGGTTAGCTCTGATTGTCAAATGTAGACAAAAGTGAAAGAGACCCAAGACATTTTCTTCCTCTGCTCAAGGGACACTCCATGCATGAATGCAAGACAAGCTATACGAAAACTATAACTAAAATTTCTTGTTAATTAGTGATAACTAACACAGATTACTACATGTGGCAAACCAAAGCAGTAACAGAGGGTTGAGGAACAATGACTGTACTGACATGATCCATGAATTGGAGCACGCAGGTGGCTCAGTTGGTTAAGCATCAATTTTTGATCTTGGCTCAAGTCATGACCTCACCACACGGTTCGTGAGTTCAAGCCCCACATTTGGCTCTGCATTGACAGCGTGGAGCCTGCTTGGGATTCTCTCCCCCTCTGTCTCTGCCCCTAACCCACTCATGCTCTCTCTCTCTCTCTCAAAATAAATAAATAGACTTAAAAAATTTAACATGATCCATGAACCAGAGACACTATTATCCTAACCTGGAAACACAGCAGAATTGGAGACAAGAAAGGAACAATAAAGATAACAAAGGGTAGATTGTGAATGATGAATAGAAACTTGGTGCTGTGATTGCTGTTTGAGAAAAAAGAAGACAAACATGATGAATTCTTGGCCCATAAAAGGACTCAGAGATATTATCTGCTTGGCTATGATTCAAAGGACTAAAAGTTTGAGGCCTACCCGGAAAAAGCTAACTTACTCTAAGGCTATTGGAACACCTCTGCGTGGGAAAACAACATTTCACAGCAAAATCTGGCATTGCCATTCACAGAGGTAATTAGCGTACTGAGAATTATTTATATTATACCTTGGTTGAGTAAATAATTGACTACTTTATGCTGCGAGAATGTTGGTTTGAGTAAACGAATGTGTTATGAGCTGTAATCCAAAGAGACCCATTCTGAAAGAGTTGAGTCAGACCCTACTGTGCCTATGCATGGTGGGTATGCAAGAAATAAGTAGATAAATAGGGGTGCCTGAGTGGCTTAGTCAGTTAGGCATCCGACTCTTCAACTCCAGTCGAGCCTGGAGCCTGCATCGGGCTCTGTGCTGACAGCGCAGAGCCTACTTGGGATTTTGTCTCCCTCTCTCTCTGCCCCTCCTGCGCTTGCTTTCTATCTTCTCTCTCAAAATAAATAAACTTAAAAAATTTCTAAAAAGAAATATTTAGGTAAACATATGAATGATGAGCATGGGAATAAAAGGATTTACAAAAATGAAAAAGGACCTGTTCACAAGACCAGTCGTGCACAAATGCTAGTGCTCTAGATGCAATGAAAATTCAGCAACAATAACAAGCAGAGAGCCTAGGGGATGGTTCCACACAACTAAGAGGAGCTTTCCCAGAGAGAACTTGGCGAAGAGACCATGTTTAGATGAAGCTGCATCTGTAATTCTCCTTTCCTGAGGAATTTGGCCAAGCTTAGTTCCATCTCTGATGGTAACTATAAGAGCTACTTATTTATTTTATTTTTTTTCCAGAAGAAAAAGTTTTTTAATTTTTATTTATTTTTATTTATTTTTATTTATTTTTAATAGTTTATTGCCAAGTTGGTTTCCATATAACACCCAGTGCTCTTCCCCACAAGTGTCCCCCTCCATGACCATCACCCCCCTTCCCCTTTCCCCCTCCCTCTTCAGCCCTTAGTTTGTTTTCAGTATTCAAGAGTCTCAAGAAAGGAAAATGATTTTAAAAGTGCCTTTTATGTACTAGGACTCTGTGTTTGTATGTTCTCATTTAATCCCTATGAGCTAGCCACTCAGATATCCATTTTATACTGAGAAAAATGAGGCTCAGTTAAGTAACATATGTAAAGTCACATTACCTTGGGTGGGAAGATTCCCTATTACATGCTTTTCCTCCTATACGAGTGAAAATGATTATACTGTGTGTGTGTGTGTGTGTGTGTGTGTGTGTATGTGTGTGCATGCTCATATATATATATAGTCACTAAGCTAGTTAATCTTTCAATCAATTTGGTGTTTATCTTAAAGCCCTTCTCCCAGTTTCATATATCACAAAGGTGAGCAGTTTTCTTTTTGGCCTGTGTTTGACTTTAATTTTGACAATTTGTGCTCTGTGGGAAAAGCAAAAATTCCATGTAAGCCATTGGATCAATCACTTTGAGAAACACAACTTACGGTTTTCCCAAATAGCATTTAGTTCTGAATATTGCCTGTGGTCAAATCATCTCACAATGACTCCGACGAGACTAACCACTTTTAATCTACTGAAATTGTGTTGAACTGCGTATTACTCAAGCTCACATGAACCGCTAATGTATACTGCATACTCAAAATGTTTCAAGAGCCATGCTAAATGCTTTGCATGCATTAGCTCCTTCATTTCTCGCACCAGCCCTGGAAGACACTGTTATCATTTTCCTTTATGGAAGAGGAAAGTGAGCCATCAGAGGAAATAAAGTGGGTTGCTCAATGACTTCTATGTGGTTAAGTCGTAGAGGTACGATTTGAACTGAGTTTTCTCATTGTCTGCTGCACCAGACTACTTCTGTTGCATTTTACAACCAGCCACAGTTTTCACATGAGGGATCTAAAATTTAGTGAATTTAAATCATTTACCCAGATCACATTAACTAGTAAGTGATGGAGCAAGGAGCAGAGAAGCAAGAGCTTCTCGAAGCCAATGGGGTGTGGTATAAAGAACAGAGGCTCTGCTGATAGACCTGGATAGGGCTCTAAATTGTGCCCTTTGGCATCAACTTCTGTTGAAAGCCATGTGCATATTTCACTGTTACTTGTAATCCAGGCTTCTTCCTTTGTACTTCTGGCCAAGGAAAAGACTATTAGAGAGGTGGTACCTCTCCTGGTATTGGGAACATGGAATTCTAGTAGGAAGCAAAGAAGTGAGGGAACACTACTCCTAACAGAGAATAGAAATCAAGTCTATAGGAAGATGGAGCAACATTTTGCTAGTCATCTCAACTCGTAGGGGGCAGATCTGGGTTCCTCACTCTGTGGAACACAGCCTCTTCCCATTAGCCACCTTGTTCCAGTACATCACAACTCAAAACCAAAAACACTCTCCACCTTTGGCTGAACCTATTATCACACGACCTACTAACATTGATTGAAAGCTTCCTTTGTGCTCAACACCTTCCACTTCTATTTAATCGTCATAACTATGCTTCCAGGTGTGTGTATTATCCCCTAAGTACAGAGATGGAAACTGAGACTTAGAGAAGCTAAGTCCTGAGGTCACATAGCTTATAGGTGGCAAAACCCGCTTTACTGCGAGGAACCACGTAGTGCATTTGAGATTCTGATCCTCCCTCTCTCTGTCCCCAATGTCTCTACATTTACAAGACCTGTAGATTCTACTTACCTTCCTCCTAACAGCACACATATTCCCTCCTCTACCCTGTACTTCTTAGAGGATTTTACCCATGGGTGTTTAATACTTTGGAGGAATCTGAGTGACTCTTAACTGCATCAGAAGAATAATCACTGAGAACACTCAAATTATACTTGAGATTAATTGGTCAAAATGGAAACACACACTATGATAAACTCAAATTACACAAACGTTGGCAAGCTGAAAGTATGTGATTAAAAGAATGCCAGATTAAAGAATGATTCTTTTAACCAAAACCTCAAGTCCCACGTCTAGCATATAACCTTTGGGAAAATTGAGAAATGATAGAAAGGAAATTTACCAAGGTTTATGAGGCCAATTTATCAAGGAAGCAAAAATATTGTTTCTATTCATCTTTGCTCAAGGAGCTACATATTTCTGAAAGTTACTCTGACATTTATAAGCTTTTTTTATATCTATCTATCTATCATCTATCTTTTTTTTTTTTTAACACACGGGGAAAGAAATCTGCTGATATTTAGACTGAGCAGTCCCCAGCCATGATCAGGGTATTTCACAGAAACCTCTTCCTTTTTCTTGATTATTAGGGATATGATTTTATTTCTGCTCAACGGAAGCCACACTTCTCAATCATTCACACCAGGAGCAGCTATAGCCTTCTCTGGTCATCAAATCTTCCTTCCATGTCCCACAGAAATTCCTTCTCTAGCTCTTCTTTGTTTTCATTTATTTCTCAATTTTTGCTGTCATTTTCTCTTTCTCAATCTAACTCCATTAAAGTAATTAAAGTAACTTCCACCAACTTGGAACAGAGTGTCTAATAAACACCCTTCCTTTATTACTTTTCATTGATATATGTAAATTCAGTGATGTCAACAAAGTGTACTGATCTTAAGTGGACAGTTCAATGACTTTTATTATCAATTATTTTTGCTCATTTCTTATAAATAGAATTGTGTCTTGATTTACCATGTTTCATTTACTCAGTATGTCTGTGAAATTCATACATGCTGTTGGTTGCAGTGTGAGTTCATTTTAAAAATTATTTTGTAGTGTTACATTATATGAAACACAAAATTTATTTATCTTTCTCTTGTTGATATACCTTTAGATTATTTCCAGTTTGGGACCCTTATGAATAAAACTGATGCAAATATTCTTGTGCAAATCTTTTGGTGAATATATATGATACGTTGTGTAAAAATCTAAGAATGGAATTACTAGCTCATACAGTAATTGTATCTTTAGCAACACAGTGTTTCAAAATGTTTGTACCAATGTACACTCCCCAAAACAATGTATATGAGTACCATTGCTTCACATTTTTACCTACATTTGGTATATTCAGGTTTTTTCATTTTAGCTTTACTGTGGCTATATCATCGTGTCATTTTATTATTTTAGAGTAAGTCTTCAAATCTGGTTGTGTAAATCTTCCAACTTTGTTCTTTTTAGGATTGTTTTGGCTATTCTGGCTGTGATAGGTCATTGTAGTTTTATTTTTCATTTTCTTAATGACATGGTATTGAGCACCTTCTTGAATGGTATCCTGGAAATCCTCTTTTGTAAAATGCCTGTTCAAGTCTTCTGCTCATTTTTTATTGTGCATACATTTCTTTTTTTATTGACTTGTAGTCATTTTTGATATTTCCAAACATGATTCTTTTTTATATATAGGTACAGATAGCTAGTATCTTCTCCAGCTTTTGATAAACAGAAGCTTTTAGTTTTATTAAAGTAAGATATATTTTTAAATCTTTTTATATCCTGTTTAAGAAATATTTTCCGGGGCACCTGGGTGGCTCAGTTGGTTGAGTGTCCAACTTCGGCTCAGGTCATGATCTCGCGGTTCCTGGGTTCGAGCCCCGCGTCAGGCTCTGTGCTGTCAGCTTGGGGCCTGGAGCCTGCTTCCGATTCTGTGTGTGTGTCTCTCTCTACCCTTACCCCGCTAATGTTCTGTCTCTCTCTGTCTCTCAAAAATGAATAAAAATGTTTAAAAAAAATTTTTAAAGGAATATTTTCCTATTTGAAGTTCATGAAATATTTCTTCTATTTTTCTTTCAGATGATCTATTGATTTAGTTGTCACATAAGTACCTGTGCCACCATTAATGAATTTTTGTGTATTGTGTAAACTGGGGAAAAACTCATTTTTCTAGTACGGCTTATTTTGCTGTAGCACCTACTTATTGAGCAAACCATCCTTTCCCTCACTGAAGTGCAGTGGTTCCTTCTTTTGTAAATGAAATGATTATATATATTTGAGTCTCTTTCTGGAATCTCTATTTTGTTTTTCATTTCTTTTTTTTTCTTTTTGGCTTCTAATTAGTAGGAATTTATAGGAAGTCTTCACTTCTGGTAGTGTAAGTCCTCCACAATTGTTCTTTTTGAAAATTGTCTTGATGGCTTTGGGTCCTTTGTACTTCCATACCAATTTTAGAATCAGCTCCTCAATTACCACACAAAAAAATGTCTGATGTGATTATAAATGGGATTTCTCTTGGCTAATCCTCAAACTTAATATATTTATCCTTTTATTTAGATCTGTGCTTTCAGCAATATTGTGCAGTTTTCAGTCTAGAGGTTTCTACAACTTGATTAGGACTATTATAAGGATATGGATTTTTTTTGGCTTCATGATATTACAAATGGCATTTAACTTCATTTTCAAATTGTTTGTTCCTATACAGTTGGTTTTCTATATTGACCCAGTATCCAGCAACCTTGATAAGTTCACTGATTAACTCTAGTAATTTGTACATTCTTTTGGATTTCTTTCTTTTTTTTTTTTTTTTGCTTCATGTTTTTTTCTTTTATAGTTTATTGTCAAGTTGGTTTCCACAGAACACCCAGTGCTCATCCCCACAAGTGTGGATTTCTTAAGGTACATAATTATATTATCTAGTCATACAGAGAGTTATACTTTTTTTCTTAGTTGATTGAGATATAGTTGACGTATAACATTGTGTAAATTTAAGGTGTGCAACATGTTGATTGGTACACTTAAATACTGTGGAATGATCACCACCAAAGTGTTAGCTAAGGCTTGTATCACTTCTCATAATTACCATTTATTTTTTGAGGTGAGAACATTTAAGATCTACTCTCTTAGTAACTTGCAAGTATATAATACAGTATTGTTACTTATGTTCCAATTGTTATAAATATTGTTACTTTTTCTGGTCTTATTGTACCAGAATTAAGCTATCAGTACTATATTAAATATTAGCCATGATTATTAGTAATCTTCTTTTACATGTAACTTCATAGGGGGAATATTCAATATCTCATTTTTTTAAATCTATAGTTTATTGTCAAGTTGGTTTCCATATAACACCCAGTGCTCTTCCCCACAAGTGTCCTCCACCATGACCATCACCCCCCTTCCCCTTCCCCCTCCCCCTTCCGCCCTCAGTTTGTTTTCAGTATTCAAGAGTCTCCCCTGCTTTGTCTCCCTCCCTCTCCCTAACTCTTTTTCCTCCTTCCCCTCCCCATGGTCCTCTGTTGGGTTTCTCCTGTTAGACCTATGAGTGAAAACATATGGTATCTGTCCTTCTCCGCCTGACTTATTTTGCTTAGCATGACACCCTCGAGGTCCATCCACTTTGCTACGAATGGCCATATTTCATTCTTTCTCATGGCCATGTAGTATTC